>JBBDGP010002754.1:692500-781675 GCA_037952835.1 Lithobates septentrionalis
GCTGATGAGGAGCAAGCTGGGTCTTCCATCCTGGATGAACCAGATATGACCATCTGGAGTCAGGTAAATTAGTTTAAACAATATTTACTGTACTAATATTAATGAGGTTAACTGGATGTTAGAATTTTCTCACAGATTTTTGCACTCAAAATTGTGTAGACATATCAATTGACAGGAGTAGCTAAATATGTTTGGCACCTGCTAGAAAAAATGAGGGTGTCTGATTAGACTCTTTTATTAAAGAGATGTATTCACATTAAATTTGCTAGTCATGAGAAATAAATTGTGTGTCATTGATGAACCCCAAAAAATATACTAAAACTATGTCCTTTTTTTATACACAGGATGAGTCCATCCAGGAGGAATGTGTGGAAAGTGGCAGGCAGGAGGAGACCGGGCCCATGGACAGCCTGGAGGAGGCCGGATTCCCCATCATCCTGGAGGAGGCTGGGCCCAGTGTCAGGCAGGAGGTGGCTGGTCCCAGTGAGGTGGCTGGGCCAAGTGAGGTGGCTGGTCCCAGTGAGGTGGCTGGGCCCAGTAGGAGCATGACCCAATCCCAAGTGCCTCCCCTCCGCCTTCCCAAAAAAAGGGCCAGGAAGGGGGCCGTCACACAGGAGGCATCCCTGCGCCTCATGCAAGAGGCCACACGTTTTTTGAGGAGCCCCCCCGAAGCAGAAGAGGCCTATGGCTGCTACTTAGCCAGCAGGCTTCTACAAATGGACTGGGAGCAGCGTCTCATTTGCGAGCGCCTATTTGGGGAAACTATCCAGAAGGGGCTGCAGGGCACGCTAACCCGAAACACACAACTACATGAGGCAGCCCCCCCTCCTCCTCCTCCTCCTCCTCCTCCTCCTGCCACAACTGAAACACCACAGCCACAGCCTCCAAAGAAGGCTACAGGGAAGGCTGCAGGGAAGGGTGCAGGGCAGCGTGGAGGGAAGGCTGCAGGGAAGAGAAGAAAGTGATGACCTGGGTTCAGTCTGGTCTGACAGAAGACGCAGGCTGTTGTAGTACCACAGTCTGGGGACATCTATATCATCTGCTGGTGCTGTTGATCTCTGGGATTCTTGGACCAGATTGTGCTCCCTCTTATATGGACTCCTCAAGATCCCAATTTTCTGGTACACAGACTTTTTCCAGC
Organism: Lithobates septentrionalis; assembly: GCA_037952835.1. Classification (NCBI taxonomy): domain Eukaryota; kingdom Metazoa; phylum Chordata; class Amphibia; order Anura; family Ranidae; genus Lithobates; species Lithobates septentrionalis. Next base: position 693,642 of record JBBDGP010002754.1, read on the forward strand.
GTTGACTTCCTCTTTTTTTTATTTTGACCATGAATAAATGGATCTTTTTTTGAGTTTAGCAAAAGACTTTATGTGTTTTCTTTTAAATCATTGATTTTACACACAATGTTAAATTATCAAGGGACAACAATCTCATTGAGTTTGCAAAAACACAACAAAAATACATTACTAATGTTAATAATGTTCGAGTGGTAAGTCTGGGAAAGAACAAAAATATACATAACCAAAAACGGTGCTTTGGGTTAACTTTATCTTAAAAATAAAAAATAATCACTAGAAAAAAAAAACATTATAATGGGTTCTTTGTAGTAACTTTACAAACCTAAAAAATATAAAAAAAAAAATTTAAAAAAAAAAACAAAAAAAAAAAATACAAATGGGTTATTTGTGGTAACTTTACAAACCTAAAAAATATAAAAAACAAAAAATTTAAAACAAAAAACAAAAAAAAAAATACAAATGGGTTATTTGTGGTAACTTTACAAACCTAAAAAATATAAAAAAATAAAAATTTAAAAAAAAAAACAAAAAAAAAAAATACAAATGGGTTATTTGTGGTAACTTTACAAACCTAAAAAATATAAAAAAAAAAAATTTAAAAAAAAAAACAAAAAAAAAAAATACAAATGGGTTATTTGTGGTAACTTTACAAACCTAAAAAATATAAAAAAATAAAAATTTAAAAAAAAAAAAATACAAATGGGTTATTTGTGGTAACTTTACAAACCTAAAAAATATAAAAAAAAAAAAATTTAAAAAAAAAAAAAAAAATACAAATGGGTTATTTGTGGTAACTTTACAAACACCAAAAAATGAAAATTAAAAATATAGAGATAAACATATAAAAAAGTTCAACACCAATCATAAAATAAATATCTGGATAAAAATTACAAGAAAATATGATTCCACACAAAAAAAACCAAAAAAAAAAAAGGTAAAAAGTATTATATTAGTATGGAAACATTGTTTTTAAAAAGCATACTATATCATTCATGAGATCAAAGAGAAAAAGAATCCAGAAATCAGTTTGGGAGAACTCTGAATATGAACAGCAAAACACCTTCGTTCTTTATAGAGCATTCGTAATGAAGAAATAAAATGCGCTGCATTCAACGATCACAGATTTTGCAGCGTGATGAATGTGCTACCTACAATACGAACACTAGTTTTACTAGACCGAGTGCTTCCGTTTAGTTTTTGCTTATGAGCATGCGTCGTTTTTTTGTCCGTCGGACTAGCACACAGACGAGCGGATTTCGGGGTCCGTCGTAGTTACGAAGTAAAGTTTTAAAGCATGTTTCAAATCTAAAGTACGTCGGATTTGAGGCTAAAAAAGTACGTTGAAAGTCCGGAGAAGCCCACACACGATCGGATTACCAGCCAGCTTTAGTCCGTCAGCGTCCGTTGGACTTTTGTAGACGAAAAGTACGACCGTGTGTACGCGGCATAAAAAACACTCACAGGATGTAAAATCGCCCATCATGAGATATGGTATCCCAGGAGCTGCCAGGGATCTGGCCTGCTGAAGATCTTATGGAAGGGAATGGACGCCCTGTATGGGACTAGGAAGTCCATGTCTACCAGTGTGGAATGCACCAGCGAACGTGACGTCACTAAGAGAGGGCTGGAAATGTCAGGCTATGTGCTCAGAGCCTCCTGCTCTTTCTACAGTCCTGTAGAAGAAGAATGAGGCTCCGGGGATTTGAGGCAGCCTACATCCACAGAAGATCTATGGATCCAGGATGTTTGAAACAACCTACCTGCAGAGTTCCTTCAAAAACTGTGCAAGTCTACTTAGATGAATTGAGGAACTGATGCTGTTTTGAAGGCAAAGAGTGGTCACACCAAATATTGATTGGATTTGGATTTCCCTTCTGTTCATTTACTTTCCATTTTGTGGAATAATAAAAAAAAATGATTAACACTTCTATATCTGAAAGTATTCTTCATTTACAGCATTTTTTCACACCTGCCTAAAATGTTTGCACGGTGCTATATATTATGTGTGCTTTAATATAGAAACATTAACACTCACCTGCTAGGTAAGAACATGGCAATCAGGCAAGCTAGAGGATTTGCCATGGATCCCAGGGCTGCTGCCAGATGGTATGCCAGATTACCATATGGCATGCATGAATATGTCTGTATGGAAGGAAGGACTCCATTGGTGAGGGCATTCACCCATCCAGTGAGGAAGTATATAAGTGCATAATGGCCATATGAGTACACCACTTTGTTTTTTTCGGACTCTGGAGAATTCTCATCGCTGGTGCTTCCACCTGTCCCGCTCACCTCTGAAGGCTCTGTGTCATTTGATATGTCCGTTGCTGTGTAGAAATTCAGGGTGTTTGTACTTTGGAGCAACTCATTTTTGGGGTCTTCCCTCTGGGAACGCCTACTTAGGAAGAAAAAAGCTACGAAACAGAAGACCATCATGATGAACAAAAGAAAAAGGAAGACCTGAACGGAGAAATTTGCCGGGAGATATTGAGTCTGTATATAGTGATCAGTTTCTGTGGTGTTTAACCATCCTTGTGTTACATTCTCAGTGTGTGTAACATTAATGCACTTTATCATTCCTACGCCTTGGATCAAGGATAAAACACCTGGGATGAGCCCGCTAAGCCCCTCACCGATAAAGTATGTTGTTATATACTTAGGTTGCAGTTGCATCATGAACGGCAGAAAGGTTACCGATGAAGTGCAATCTACTAAAGATAGGAAAAAGGTCAAGACCAGGAATCCTGTACTGTGCAACTGGCCTCCTATCCAGGTGGTTTCTTTCCAGAAAAAAGCCATAAGGAATAATGCCACAATTCCCAAAATGATTATGGTGTATATGACCCAAACTTCCTTTAGCCTCCCAGGCTTCCACTTGTGCATTATGGTAACAAACAAAGGCCCGATATTGGCCATTTGGATTATTATGGTGAGGTAAGATGGTAAGTACCAACCTTCTGGCAGTTCATTGACGATGAGTGGAAGTTCAACCCATAAGCCGTTGATGGCCACCCATGCACCAGTCCCAAAGATACAAGCCAACAGGTGAAGAACCAAAGCCATCTTTGACCACTACACCTTGCCTGTGGCCCGTCCAATAATTTACGGCAGTCAACAAGCTGCTTTTAAGTTCAGCAGCTCGGTGAAGGTTACTTGTTTATTGTGCCTCTTCTTCTCGAAAGACCACCACACTCCTCACAGTTCAAATGAATATCAGTTGTCCACCACCAAGACTGCAATGTCACACTGTTTTGTTGAGCATGTGATTACTGTCAGCACGTCTTTTTTAATGCTTTGTTAGCAGTTATCAAAAAGCAGAACAATTATTTTCTTTCTTCACCGATATCATTTCCTGTTTGCTTGCAGTTCTTAAATTTCATATTTTCATACAGTACTGTAAAATGAACAGTATAAATATTAACATTTCACTACCAGGACAAAGCATTTATACATAACATCAGTCTAGCAAGTCCAGTGGGGAAGGAGTCATTGATTAAATGTGGACTCTGGATCAGACACTTTACATAGCAAATCAGCTCATCGATGTTGCAACAGAGAATCTTTAGTACAGCCAGGAATAATTATTGCATTCATTGCGTTGTAGTGGTCTCCTGGGGAGGGCTATAGTTACTTTCCAGATCCTAACTTTTGTACAGATTGTATTATATCTTATCTCTACCTTACCAAAGTCCACTCTGCCATTGGCTCTCTATATGTCTTTGTTTCTTTTTTTTAAGGTTCACTTAATGATCGTCATTGAAAAATGTCATCATACTTCATAAAACACTTGAGATTATTGTGGGCCTGTCATTTGCCTATGCATCGTAAATGGAAAGGAGTACTAGCATGTCATGAATTTCTTTATAAAAGATGGTAGCCCTACAATCTGAAATACCCTTACCTTATGCACTTGACCTCCGGGAGATTTACCCCCCTTCATGATCAGGCCATTTTTTGCGCTATGGCACTGCGTTACTTTAACTGACAATTGCGCGGTTATGCAACGATGTACCCAAATAAAGTTTATATCAGGTTTTTTTTCCCCCACAAATAGAGCTTCTTTTTGGTGGTATTTTGATCACCACTACGTTTTTTTTTTCATTTTTTGCACTATAAACAAATGAAGACCAACAATTTTGAAGAAAAAAAACTATATTTTTTTACTTTCTGCTATAAAACAGGCAGAAATGTATTCTGGTACATGTTTTTGTTTAAAAAAATCCCAATAAGCGTATATTGTGTAGCGGTCTCCCCGACTTCCAAGGGCCTGATGGTGACCCCCAGAGCCAGGGAGAACTTACATTGCTCCTCAGGGTGCAGGTTACTAGGCATAGTGGGTGTGGTGATTGGGCACCAGTCACTTTTTGTAAAAATTAACAAAGAGATTTTATTTCTCTTAACAGGAACAGTGGGAGAGAGGGTTAGGGCACAGGACACCCTTAGGCAAATGCAATGCAGCAATCTGATATCTTGTAGCAACTGCTGTCTCCTATAGCAACAACTTCTCTCACAGTATCCTACTGTAGATCTTCCAGTTTAACTCACAGTATCCCCCTGTAGATCTTCCTGCTTAACTCACAGTATCGCACTGTAGGTCCTTAAGCTCAGCTTGCCGACTCTCAGCTACCTGCTGGAATCCTCGAGCTTCACCCACAGCTAACCGCTGTACTTATCTGCAAGCGTAACTTACAGCTACCCGCCGTACTCCTTCAAGCTTTACTCACAGCTACCCGCTATCTTCCTGGACAAGTCTCCATTAAAGCTTTCCCACTTACTTCACCGTCCCCGGATAGTGAAGTGTCTGCTCTTGTACTCCTTCAGAATTTCATCCCTTCCAAAACTTGCCAATGGTAACAGGTGTGGTCTTCCCTTTGTGGCAACTGCTTCTCCTTTACCTCCGGCAACGATCACGCTCCCCTTGAGCTTAGCCTCTAACACACGTGGTTCCGCCCCAGGCTTCGGGCTTAACCTGCTGCTCCTCCTTTGCAGAACCTTGAATTACTGGATAGGCCTCACTTAGACCTAGCAGCCAGTAGGACTCCTTGATAGGCCTCAGGATTCAGGCCTAGCAACCAGGAGCCGTTTGATACACCTCCACCCAGGCCGCAGCCCCAGGCAGGAAGAACCCCGATCACCTGACTCCACCCTAATAAATAGCTTATCCCAGCATGCACAGCAGCCAAAGAAACTCTTGCTGATTGGCTGAGACAACTTATTTACCCATCACCCGAATTCACTGTAAAGCATTTAACACAGTTCCCCATTGTCCGTTGGCATGGACCATAGGGTGAGTACATGGATTGAAAACTGGCTACAAGGGCGAGTTCAGAGGGTGGTGATAAATGGGGAGCACTCGGAATGGTCAGAAGTGGGTAGTGGGGTCCCCCAGGGTTCTGTGCTGGGACCAGTCCTGTTTAATTTGTTCATAAATGACCTGGAGGATGGGGTAAACAGTTCAATCTCTGTATTTGCGGACTATACTAAGCTAAGCAGGGCAACAACTTCTCCGCAGGATGTGGAAACCTTGCAAAAAGATCTGAACAAATTAATGGGGTGGGCAATTACATAGCAAATTAGGTTTAATGTAGAAAAATGTAAAATAATGCATTTGGGTGGCAAAAATATGAATGCAATCTATACACTGGGAGGAGAACCTCTGGGGGAATCTAGGATGGAAAAGGACCTGGGGGTCCTAGTAGATGATCAGCAACGGAATGCAAGATGGGCAACTAAGCTAATAAAGAGTCTGGAGGACATTAGTTATGAGGAAAGGTTGCGAGCACTGAATTTATTCTCTCTGGAGAAAAGACGCTTGATAGGGGATATGATTTAAATTTAGAAATACCGTACTGATGACCCCACAATAGGGATAAAACTTTTTTGCGGAAGGGAGTTTTACAGGAAACGTGGCCACTCATTAAATTTAGAAGAAAAGAGGTTTAACCTTAAACTATGTAGAGGGTTCTTTACTGTAAGAGCGGTAAGGATGTGGAATCCCCCTCCACAGGTGGTTGTCTCAGCAGGGGGCATCAATAGTTTCAAAAAACTATTAGATAATCACCTGAACGACTGCAACATGCAGGGATATACAAAAATGTAATACTGACATATAATCACACACATAGGTTGGACTTGTGTCTTTTTTCAACCTCTCCTACTATATGGAACTGTATTCCATCATCCTAGTGCCAAAGACAATAGTGTCACCTATTGACAGAAGAAAGAGACTACAAATCAAACTCAGACTTAGGACAGAAATCAGTGGATCAAAACTACCAATTAGCCAGGCTAGTTACCACCTAGCAAAACTAGATTTATTAGCAGCCCTGTTTAGGACCAGGGTGCTACAATTGATTGGTTTGTGCAAAGGTTATAGCTACAGACTACAGGATATATACTGGAATTTTTATTTAGTTTTTTATACTAGTAATGGCGGCAATCAGCGACTGCTGCGGACAGTTAGACACTAACTGACACTTTGTGGGAAGCACTACAAAGCATAATGTAAAGTTCAAATTCAAAGTATTTAATGAAAAACTATGGTTGGTAAAACATTATCATATATTGCGGAGGGGTGAGGGGTGGATGTGGAATAAATATAACCTTACACAGGTACCATCCCAGGAAATGCAAAAATCAATAACAAAGATAGAGTGGGGTGGGACTTTGTGTGTAACTTGTAGGGCTTAATAAATGCATATACCATAGAGTAAAAATCTATAATTAATCTTTATTTTCCATATACCAATGGTCAAGTTAAAACATTACAGTTGTAACAGGTTAAAATCACAGTTACTGTTATTTGGCCGAGGATGTGCTGGTCCTGACAAGCTCAAGACAGATGGCCTACGCGTTTCGCGGGAGATCTCGCTTTATCAGGGCCTTAAGATAGCACAAATTTTGTACAAATATTGTAATAACCTATGAATGAGATGTTCACAAATTTGAAATAAATATTGATACAATTTTAATCACTACTGACTATAAAAGCAGAGGGTTTAAAAAAACCTTCATAATTACTTAAATGACATTACAATACATTATAGAGCTAACACATTAGAGTTACATTCCATTTATTTATTTGATGTTTCTGATACATTGTTGGACATCAAATAAATAAATGGAATGGAACTCTAATCTGTTAGCTCTATAATGTTTTGTAATGTCATTTAAGTAATTATGAAGGTTTTTTAAACCCTCTGCTTTTATAGTCAGTAGTGATTAAAAAGGTATCAATATTTATTTTAATTTTGTGAACATCTCATTCATAGGTTATTGCAAGATTTGTACAAAATTTGTGATATCTTAAGGCCCTGATAAAGTGGGATCTCCTGCGAAACGCGTTGGCCATCTGTCTTGCTCTTGTCAATCAGGACCAGCATCATCCTGGGCCAAACAACAGTAACTGTGATTTTAACCTGTTACAACTGTAATGTTTTTACTTGACCGTTGGTATATGGAAAATACAGATGAATTATAAATTGTGGTACTGTATATGCATTTATTAAGCCCTACAAGGTACACACAAAGTCCCACCCCACTCTATCTTTGTTATTGATTATCATATATTGGTAAATGATTTGCGTTATTGTAACTTCTTTTAACTGAAAAAAGTGAAAAGCTTCTCCATTCACTTTAATAATAAGATAAACAGATGTGAATTTTTGTAGAAAACAAATTCACAATGAAATTACATTTCTACTCCACACATTACTCATACACCACAATCATCAAACTACGCATTTACCATACATGATTTAATAATACCATAACATTAAAAAAAACGTCCCCATATTAAAAACAAAACAAAGCGATAACATAAAAAAAACATTAAACATACACAATGCAGTTTTTTCCTGGGATATTGGTGTTTAGTAGCTTCACTTTCATTAGTTCTTCTGTATATACACTAAGCTGTACCTGTTCTGTGATCTCGATCATGCTGCTACTCTAAAACAAAGAGTCAATTGTAAGTCTCTGTGGAACGAGAAAGAGAATGTCAATCAAATATATTTGAGCTCACGTACTTACGTTGGTGAACCTTGTGAAAAAAAAACATCACCTTTGCCTGCCATTTATCGTAGAAGATACCCATAATCTGTACCTGCCCACGCTTCCTTGTGTATGAACAGTTTGGGCTTTACGCTGAAAGCTTGCGCAATTACTGCTAAAGCAGTTTATAGCTCCGCCCACTGAAACTAGTTAATCTTTACACAAACCAGTGTTTAGTGTGTTCATGCCAGCCCATTGTTATGTAGTACCTCCTTTTCGCCAGCTCTTAAAGAGCTCAGATGCCTAGAATTTTACCTATTTTGGGGCAAATACCAAAGAGCCATGTAAGTTTGTGCCAGGATATTTTTTTAAAAAGCTGCTAAAATCACAAAATACCACCAGTTATAATGTTTACTGCTTTCCTTTGCAGTGAAAAAGTAGCTACTATTGTATAGGGACCTGAAGTGTATCTAAACCCAAAACCCAAAAATGTAATATGTTGCACCTCACTAGTCCTGGGCGTGGTTGTTGCATTCTTTTCCTTGTTTCAGGCTTCTTTTCCTTGATTTTGACTTATCCTGCAAATAACACATTTTCTGTCCCTGGGAGACTACTTCACTCCTCCACTGTATCTATAGAGCAGCGATGGCGAAACCTTGGCACCCCAGATGTTTTGGAACTACATTTCCCATGATGCTCAACTACACTGCAGAGTGCATGAGAATAATGGGAAATGTAGTTCCAAAACATCTGGGGTGCCAAGGTTCGCCATCACTGCTATAGAGGAAGCCATGGTTGTCTCCCTATGCTGCTGGTAGTTTACCCACTTGATGACCGCAATACGTACATATATCTTGTGGTTGCAAGTGGTTTACTGGGGTTATGGCTGAAGCTATCAGCCATAACCCCAGTATTTTTTTTTCAGCCGTCGGCTGGCTTTCTCATGAAAGTAGTCCAAGCAGCTCTTTAGCCGAGGGATCGCTTTCAGAAGCAGCAGGAGGAGACGCCCCTCCTGGTGCTCACCGGTGTTTCTCGGGCTTACAGTTTTTACCGGCGTGCCCAAGAAATGATCCGACGGTGCGGCCAGCTGGTCACAGAGGCAAACAGAGACCAGATCGTCTCTGATCGCCTCTATGGCCTTGGAAGACCAGAGCAAGGTCATGATGTCACTTCCAGTCTAGGGTGGAAGTAAACAAATGTTTTATTTTTTTTTTCCTACAATTTTTTGTATATACAGTGACAGGAACAATACAATGTTACCAAAGTAACACTGTACTACTCTGGGAAGGTCTTCAGGATTTTTTTTTTACACACTATGATTGCTTATAACTGCATTTTATAGCAACCATTTTTACTGAATGAAAACTACTCATTCAGTGTTTACTTTTGTGATTGATCATAGCTAATCCCACGGTACAAATGGGCTGTGATTGTGTCACATTGTATCATGTGATGACTGTGACCAATCACAGAGCTCATCACCCCTGCGTGGGCGACTGTGTATCGTATTGAGACCTTTTGTATTGTTTGTTCTGCTGTATGCTTGCTTACTTCATATATTAACCACTTGCCAACCAGCCGCCGTCATTATACTGCGGCAGGTTTGCACGATCCCGCGAACCGTCGTAGCTATACGTTGGTCCCTTTCAGCGGGATAGCAGGCATGCATGCCCACTGCACAGCGGGGGGTGCCGATGTTCGTGACCGGCAGTCGTGATGACCGCCGGCCATGAGTGATTGCAGGCAGGAAAGGCAAGAACAGGGACGTGTGTGTGTAAACACACACATCCCAGTTCTGTGAGTAGAGAGAGATTGTGAGTTCCTACGAGCTGGGAACCACGATCTGTCATCTCCTATAGTCAGTCCCATCCCCCACAGTTAGAACACACCTAGGGAACACAGTTAACCCCTTGATCGCCCCCTAGTGTTAACTCCTTCCCTGCCAGTGACATTTATACAGTAATCAGTGCATTTTTATAGCACTGATCTCTGTATAATTGTCAATCGACCCAAAATGTGCCCGATGTGTCCGCCATAATATCGCAGTCTCTATAAAAATCGCGAATCGCCACCATTACTAGTAAAAAAAATAAAATAATAAAATGCCATAAATCTATCCCCTATTTTGTAGACGCTGTAACTTTTGCGCAAACCAATCAATATACGCTTTTTGTGATTTTCACTACCAAAAATATGTAGAAGAATACATATCGGCCTAAACTGAGGAAAAAATTTGCTTTTCTAAAAAAAATTGGGGCTATTTATTACAGCAAAAAGTAAAAAATATTGTGTTTTTTTTTTTTTTTCAAAATTGTCGCTTTTTTTCTTTATGGCGCAAAAAATAAAAACCGCAGAGGTGATCAAATACCACCAAAAAGAAAGCTCTATTTGTGGGAAAAAAAGGACGTCAATTTTGTTTGGGGACAGCATCACGCGACCGCGCAATTGTCAGTTAGAGCAACGCAGTGCCGAATCGCAAAAAATGGCCTGGTCATTGAGCAGCCAATTCTTCCGGGGCTGAAGTGGTTAATAAAAAGATATTTAAAAAAAAAAAATCACAGAGCTCATCACAGTAGTACACAATAAAAGGCATGTAACAAAGTCTTTCATTGAGTACAACTGTCATGTGATCTGCTGTGATTGGCCACAGCGGTCACAAGGTACCGGCAGCGGTCTGGTACAATGATCGGTCATCGGCCGTGTCCGGTGGACACGGTGGGTGACAGATCGTGCTGGAGTGCAGCCCGTGGGGCAGGTGCGAATCTGGGAGGACCTGCACTAAGACAATTTTTTTTTTCAATTGATCATTTTTTTTTTATTTGTACACACTTGCTTTGCTTATTTTTTTATCACTTTTATTGCTGTCACAAGGAATGTACACACCCCCGTGACAATAGGCATGTGACAGGTACTCTTTTTGGAGAGATCTGTGGTCTATAAGACCCCAAATCCCTCCCCTGCCCTTAAAAGCATTTAAAACACCAAGGGTCGCCAAATCTGATGAAACACAGGCACCATCCCGGTATTACCACCCAAAGTGGTCTGGAAATGGATAGAGTAGAAATCTGTGCACATAGGTGCAGGCAGCATTCAATACCGCTGGCGAGAATTTACAGATTTTCTCCAAAGGCCGCCCCTGGCCACTGCTGTGTGACCATGTGAATGTAACCTTGAGCCAATCGGATGTCAATTGATTTTCGTGGCCATCTGTATAGGCGAGAAGAGCACAGGGATGAGCTTGCCAATGTGTTGCTGCTATGCTTTCATTATCCAGTCACTTATTTTAGCAGGCCCTGGCAGTATTGCTTAACTACAATGTATCCCGCATAGAGATGTGGCACTGTCTGGCAGCAGTGGCTAGATCACTAGACTGGCCAAACAGAGTTACAACTAATATGTCACGTAAAGCAGTTGCCATATTTCAAAGGTGTATTTAGCTGCTTGCTTGAAGTTCTGCTTTAAAGCGTTTGTTACCCCCAACACTTCATATTCCTGATATGTGTCTGCTGTACCATGTACTTGTATGGGAAAGTATTCTGTTCTCTTTGTATGACTTCCTTTATGGGAAATCCCTGGTGATTCTGCTAGTCCCCTTGCTTTCCTATTAAAAACTGACCAGCAGGAGAGCACATCGTGGTCAGTTCGCTAGCTATGCTGGGAACTCAGCCTGCCACCCTTCAATGATCAGCCTTGTCCTTACACGCCCCCGCTGCACAGCCATTCACTGGGAAGCTCAGTGTACTGGTGCTTCTCCTCCCCCAGCTCGTATGCAGCTGAACAGAAGGATTAATGTGGTCACTTATAAAAAAGGGAAAAAAAGTATTTATAATGTTTTTTTTTGTTTTGTTTTGTTTTTTTATATCTGTAGCACCCTGATGTTTAGGCAGGGTTGCTCCTAAATTTACCTGCCAGGTGTAGTTACCTTGGCCCATTGTTAGGGATCAATTGAGTTCAAACAAAGTCGACCAGCGCGAACCGTACAACCTAACTATAAGCAGCTGTAGTACTGGGGGAAAAATGTATCAAATCCCAAAAGTCATAAATAGAGAAGGCAGTACAGCGCATAAGAAATCTTAAATAAAATAAAACAATCAATAAATGTCCATAAAAAGATTAAATCCAATTCAAGTCCAGCAATTCCTTCAGTGATAATCGTGACATGCAATAGCTGATTATGTGACTGTAGTTAAATGGACCTCCACCTTCGGTAGCACAAGCCGCTCACCTCTACAGATGGACCTCTGAGTTAATCAGTCAGGTCAAATCAGCAGTTCCCTCACAGGGATAAAAGCAGGGAGTGGTGTATGCAGATCCCGGTCAAACTTCAGCAATAGATACTCTTGCAGTCATGACATGTAAAATATATAAAGGAGGTCTAGTGCTCTCTGTAGATCGCTAAAAATGGTTAATTTATAAACAAATAAAATCACTTACAAGCATCGCACTGCACCCCAGTGCAAAGAACAACAGCATATGTGAAAGGATGATCCACATCGGATGGACGAGCGGAGCGCGGGTGACGTCACGATCCAGACACGTGGGAGGTGCCGTACGCGTTACGTCCCTAAAGGGGGCGGGACTTCCTCAGCGGCAACGGCTGGCTGTGACTACACCCGCTTATATGCATATCAGGGAGAGGACAAAGCCAATCCCCGTCAAAGCGTACCTATCTCCATGGTAACACAGGGAGAGATACTAGACAGCACAATGTAAGTAAACAGGAAACACTGCAGCTGCCCGCTTAACATTGCTTAATTAGAGACTGACCTTTTTAAAGAGCTATAGCACGAACATAATAGAAAAAATATAAAAAAGATATGTATAAAAAATGTATATAAAAAATATATTTTAATAAAAAATTAATTAATTGTCATCCCGCGCTCTGGACGGCCATCCTAGAAGTCATCCATAATTCATCATACATAAAATATGTAAATTACATCAATCCCTAAAAATCAGACCCTGAAATGAAATAAAATACCGCAAGCAAGGAGGGGAGGAGGAGGGCCAGAAAAAATGATAGATGATTTGACAGTTAACTGCTAGCGATCCGAAATAAAGCAATTAACGTCAAATTCAACGTTCAAGCCCCCAGGGATGAGAACCTTGGTCTCATGAATCCAATGGGATTCCCTGCGACTTAATTGACGTAAAAAATTGCCCCCTCTCCAATGTTTTTTTACTCTCTCAATACCCCAAAAACTCAATCCTCTGGGGTTTTGACCATGCACTAATTTGAAGTGTTTGGAGACATTGTGTGTCTTTAATCCCTTCTTGATGTTGTTGACATGTTCTCCTAAACGCACATGTAGGGGGCGGGAGGTCCTTCCTATGTATTGAAGACCACACTCACATTGGAGCATGTATACGACCCCTACCGTTGTGCAAGTGATCAGTTGGTCAATTTTATATTCTTTACCAGTGGATGTGGCCCTGAAATTCTTGAGTTTTTTATTATTGCATTTAGAATGCCTGCAGGCTGTGCATCGCCCACAGGCATAGAAACCTGAGAGGAAAGAGAACAATCGGTTTTCAGATTGTATAGGAGGATCAACCACTCCTGGGGCTAATCGATCACGCAGAGAGCTTTCTTATAGATGAACATCGGACGTGGTGGCAGCAGGGGACCCAGCACACGATCCTGTTTCAGGTTTGACCAATTTTTTGAAACGAATCTTTCAAACTGTTTATGTTGGACATTATAGTTGAGCACCATTTTGAAATTGGAAACATCAGGGCTGGTTTCTTTGACTTTATCAGCAATCAAAGAGGCCCTATCCATGGCCAAAACCTTCTCAACTTCACTGTTCAAATTGTGTATATTATAGCCTTTTTTACCACGAATCTGGACGTAAGCAGCGCAGATTGATCAACAAAATCACTGGCATGCGTGCAATTACGTCTAATTTTTTATTAAAATATATTTTTTATATACATTTTTTATACATATCTTTTTTATATTTTTTCTATTATGTTCGTGCTATAGCTCTTTAAAAAGGTCAGTCTCTAATTAAGCAATGTTAAGCGGGCAGCTGCAGTGTTTCCTGTTTACTTACATTGTGCTGTCTAGTATCTCTCCCTGTGTTACAATGGAGATAGGTACGCTTTGACGAGGATTGGCTTTGTCCTCTCCCTGATATGCATATAAGCGGGTGTAGTCACAGCCAGCCGTTGCCGCTGAGGAAGTCCCGCCCCCTTTAGGGACGTAACGCGTACGGCACCTCCCACGTGTCTGGATCGTGACGTCACCCGCGCTCCGCTCGTCCATCCGATGTGGATCATCCTTTCACATATGTTGTTGTCCTTTGCACTGGGGTGCAGTGCGATGCTTGTAAGTGATTTTACTTGTTTATAAATAAACCATTTTTAGCGATCTACAGAGAGCACTAGACCTCCTTTATATATTTTACATGTCATGACTGCAAGAGTATCTATTGCTGAAGTTTGACCGGGATCTGCATACACCACTCCCTGCTTTTATCCCTGTGAGGGAACTGCTGATTTGACCTGACTGATTAACTCAGAGGTCCATCTGTAGAGGTGAGCGGCTTGTGCTACCGAAGGTGGAGGTCCATGTCACTACAGTCACATAATCAGCTATTGCATGTCACGATTATCACTGAAGGAATTGCTGGACTTGAATTGGATTTCATCTTTTTATGGACATTTATTGATTGTTTTATTTTATTTAAGATTTCTTATGCGCTGTACTGCCTTCTCTATTTATCAATTGAGTTCACCCTAAGGCTAGCCATACATTATACAATTTTCTTGTGCAACTTTGGTTTAGATTTACCTAAACCATATAATAGGAGGTCAAACCTAAACACTTTCAATTTGTATGCAATCAGGCAGGCCCTTCTACTACATAGTTGAAGGTAAATCTAAAGAAAATTGAATAAGAAAATTGTATGGTGTATGGCCAGCTTAAAGCGGTTGTATACCTATATTTGTAACTTTTACCTACAGGTAAGCCTATAATAAGGCTTACCTGTAGGTAAAAAAAATATCTCCTAAACCTGTAAGGTTTAGGAGATATTCCCCTCGCAATGAGCCGCTGACTGCAGCGGCGCATGCGCACAGGGGACTCTCGGCTGACAGCCCGGCAAACTCCGGAGCTTGCCGGGCAGAAGTCTCCCGCGCGCATGCGCGGGAGTGACGACATCGCGGCTCCAGCCACTCACAGCGCCGGAGCCGCGATACCCGGAAGACACGCCGAGGGGAGATGTCAGCTCCCTCGGCGTGGACCAGGTGAGATGCCGGCGCCTCGTTCTAAGGTAAGTATCTCATAATGAGCTAGTATGCGGTGCATACTAGCTCATTATGCCTTTTCCCTTGCAGGTGTAAAAAAAAAAAAAAAATGACAGCGGGTATACAACCGCTTTAAGTCTGGAATTGCCGCTAGTTGGCCGGGTACCTGGTAAAATTAGATAAGAGAAGGGGAAAGCAAAGACAGATTAGGAGTATATGGGGTGTCTTAGCCAATGGGCAGGGGTTTTCTTAAATCCCTTGGTCTGCTGGGAGAACCTATATATTTGGGAGGAGTCAGGTGATCAGTGTTCTGTGCCACCTGGGCAGCTGTCTGGGTGGACATGTGTTGTATTGCCCGGGCTGCTAGGCCGGAGTTTGCGCCTATCCTGGGTACATCTGGCTGCTAGGCTGTCTGAGGGCCTATCCAGAAGCAAGAGAGCAGCGCAGGGTTGGGATTGCGGCTTGCAGTCCAACCAGAAGTTACGGTTCTGCCGGCCGGAGAACCTTTCGTGGTCTGAGCTGTCATCACAAAGGGACCAACCACCTTTACCAGGGACCACAGTGAGTAACTGAAGCAAGTACCGGAGCAGTATTCTCTCCAGCCGGGGACTGAGAAGTATCGTGAAACTTCAGGTGACACTTGCAGAGCAGCCTTGTGTGTCAATCCAGGGACCGAGCAGGCCAGTGGGGTGAAGCTTGAGAGGTATCTAGAGTGCCAAGCTAGGGACCCAGCAGAGAAGTGGGGTGACGCTTGAGGGAGATACTAAGGTAAAGATTGGAAGAGCTCAAGCGATTCGGTGGCAGTGAATCGGCAGGTCTAGTGAGAGAGACTGGGAGCTCAGTGAGTTAAGAACCTACAAGAAGTGACTGTATAAAAGTAAAGGACAAAAACTAAGAAAAACTTTTATTTTTTCTTCAAAATTTTCAGTTTTTTTTTCCATAAAAAATAAAAAAACCAGCAGTGATTAACCACCTGGATACAGGGCACTTTTACCCCTTCCTGCTCAGGCCATTTGTCAGCTTTTAGCACTGTCACACTGTGAATGACAATTGCTCAGTCATGCTACACTGTAACCATGTGAACTTTTTATCATTTTCTTCACACAAATAGAGCTTTCTTTTGGTGGTATTTAATAACTGCTGGGGTTTTTATTTTTTACACAAAAAAAAAGGCCGAAAAGTTTGAAAACAAAAAAAAAGTTTTTCTTAGTTTCTGTCAGTAAATTTTGTAAATAAGTAATTTTTCTCCTTCACTGATGTGCGCTGATGAGGCGGCACTGATGGGCACTGATAGGCTGTACTGATGAGCACTGATGAGGTGGCAATAATGGGCACTTATGGGCACTGATTAGGTGGCACTGATGAGGAAGCACTAATATGCCGCACTTATGGGCACTGATAGGTGGCACTGATATGTGGCACTGATGGGTGGCACTGATAGGCGGTATGGATAGGCGGCATTGTTGGGTGGCATTAATGGGCAGCACTGATGGGCATTGATGAGCAGCACTGATAGACGGCACTGATGGGCACTGAATGCCAGCACTGACTGACATCACTAATGGGCACTGATTGGTGGCACTGGTGGAACTGATTGCTGGCACTGGTGGCGCTTTAGTGTAATCAGGGCACTGATGATCACTGTCAGTGTGAGGCAATGAGAGACAATTACCGGCACTTCCTGTATTTACATGATTGGACACAGCCAATCACATGGTTAAAGAGCTGCGTCAGATCGGGGCCACGCTGTGTCCTAGCAACACGGCGCGGCGGCGATCGCCGCGCTGCGTGCTACAGGTGGCGCGCGTGAGCCGCCATTCGGGTGCGACGTCATATGACGGTGGACTGGCGCCAACTGGTTAAATACCACCAAAAGAAAGCTCTATTTGTGTGAAGAAAATGCTAAAAAATTATTTTGGGTACAGTGTTGCATGACCGCTCAATTGTCATTCACAGGGCGACAGCGCTGAAAGCTGAAAAATGGCCTGGGCAGGAAGGCGGTGAAAGTGCCCGGTATTGAGGTGGTCAAGCTACACCAGTGACCTACATTAGGCAATCTGACTTTTATTACAAGTGGAAAAACTTTTTGGAAAAGCAAAGTAACTAGTCAAGGACTTTTTAAGAGAGAGAGTCAATCACGGTGTAAAGTCAGTGATCGACCTAGTTCTTTGTATCTTTGATAAGGATGATTGTAACAGTTTTGCTGCGTTGTCATTCGGTTCAGTAAGAGGTAGATAAAATCTCCCTTATGACCTAGATAGAGATATTCTGTCACTGCGCACCACAGGGAGGTTTGCTCTGCTGTACATCAAACAGTATCACAATGTTCCCAGCTTTGAAAGAGAACTTCACGGACTGACAGCACTCATCATGTGCAGAGGCAGATAGACAAATTTAGCTAACCAATAACCTACAAAAAATGTACATACATTGTGTTTCAATCTGAGCACTTGGGATGAATAGGGGGCATTGCGTGTGTGGTGCACAGTTAAAACTCCAGTTTTACCTTCAGTCTTCCACCGATGTACAGGCTTATCTTCTGTATTGAAATTAATTGAAACCACCTAAATTCTTGCTGAGAAGACACCCAGCCTCATCTAGCTTTTTCCTCCTGAGCCTGACTGTCCCTGGCCCATCCCTTTCATTTTTGGGGTTAAAAGGGAAGTGTATGTAAGGAGGAGTGAACAGATGTTTGTTTCCCTCCTCGTTGGGCGCCAAGCAAGGTTCACATGAGAGGCCTACCTCTGAGTGGGTTCTTCTGGGCTACGTTGGGCACCTTACAAAACATCACTTTACTACACATGGGGTACCTTTGCTTCATGCCATCTTCATCAATGCCCTGGGACAAGGCTGAGGCTGCTGAGGGGGAATACTCTGAGGGGGGAAAACCTTAAGGCGGACCTCTATTCTTGGAGATGAACATACATGTACACTGACACCGCAACGGTTCCCCAGCTAACTCTCGGTTCCCCGTGACAATGTACACCTTCTCTGTAATCTGCATTTAGGCAGGACATGCTGAGCTCTGTCCACATCCTGTTCAGCATTTTCAACTACTACTTCCCAGGAGCATAGTGGGCCCCGCCATGCACTCTGCGTGGACTCCACACGTGCACTTAAGACTCTTGAACCTCCATACCTACAGGATGGGAACCTCTGCGGTGCAATCCGATCTCATAGCTCTGGGAGAGGAGTGCCTACAATATCTCCCTCTCTGCTAAAGGCCGCTCCACTCAAACACGTACACTTTGGAAGTTAGCGATAGGCTGCTTGTTAACTTCCGTTACTCTAGGTAACCACATGTCTTCATATTACTCCACACCAATGTCTTCATACCCCAATGTGTTAAGACCCACTTGGTAAACTATGTGTGTGCTCGGTTACTTGCAATACACCTCTTTAGTAACTTCAGATTAGGCAAGGACAACATTTCAACATTTTACTTAGAAAAGTGCAAAATGAACAACTCAAAGTCCAACATACAAAAACAGGGTTTTTCCTACATCCCTACGCCTAACTAGGGGCTTGTGCTGCCCCAGCATACCTGCAAAAGTGAAGTCCAAGTCATTACAGTCCTTCAGAGGCATTCTCATGTAGATGTAAGTCCTCCAAAGGAATACTCCAGTGTTGATTTCTTTGGGGGTGAAGCCCAGATTCCAATGACTTTACATCCTGATGGTGATAGAAAATCTCCTTCTGCTCTTCATGGGTATCATTGTCTGTCTCTCTCCCTTACGGGTCCCGGATACAACTTTCTCTCTCTCTTGGGCTGTCTACGGCGGAAAATCCCTGAACTCTTTGTCTCCCAGGTGGAACTCTCGCCAACTCTGGGCCTCTCTTGGGGGTTAAACTCTCGTACCGGAACTTTGTCCCATATATATATACCACAGGATTAGTAGGCCAGACCCAGAGCAGAACCCACCAAAAGACCAAATAACCGGGTAAGGCATTAACTCCTACCCTACTTCGACAGCACCTAGCTAGCTATTTCAAACCGATTCAAATTGTTTCCGAGCATGCGTAGGAATTTTGCTCGTCGGAATTGCTACAGGAGATTGCATTTTCGGATAGGAACTTTTTCCGTCCGAAAAATTGAGAACATGCTCTCAGTCTTTTGCTGGCTGGAATTCCGCCAGCAAAAGTCCGATGGAGCATACACACGGTCGCATTTTCTGACCAAAAGCTCTCATCGGTCTTTTGCTGGCCGAATTTCCGATCGTGTGTACGCGGCATTAGTGTAGTGCAATGGGTTAAAGTTGATTACTGATTACATGCTTGCAGTAAGTTAGGGGATAATTAAATCAAAACTGTAAGTTGTTTTTGCAAGATAGAAGTTCTCCCATAGCTCTGTTGAAAACATCTCGTGTAACTAATAATGGAGAACATTGGTATGTGGAAAATATCTTGCATAGACAACAGTGCAGAACTTCATGCAAGGGGAGAACTGATACCATAAGACAGAAAGAAAGCTTTATTATTAAGAAATAAAACAAGTTATAACAAGCTGTGGTTATCCATAACAGGTCACGGTCATCTATAACAAGTTATTACAAGCTTTGGTCATATATCTTGGGTAAAAGAACAAGTTAGTTACCGATATGTGCCTTAGATTGATGGGAAGGGGATCAGGGGCGGACTGACAACTCATGGGGCCCCCGGGCAATAGGAGATTGAGTGTCAACACTGTTAATACACAGAAACCAGGCTATTAGTTGGGCAACAGGGTATAAAATGCAGTTGTTCTCTTTGGGAACTTTGGAGCCTCGCCTGTGGGTGGATGCATTGTGCAGGACCCTTTGTTCCCGATCGAGAACTCTGGTTGCCGTGGCTGTAATGGGGCTCCCCAGTCGAAGTGGGCATGGATGTGGTGTGTAAGTCTTTGGGTGATGTATTGTTTTCTAATAAAAAGGAAAAAATGGCGCAAACACGGGTACAAACACTGCGTTATGGAATAAACAATACATAAAAGAACACGCGTTAAACAAAGGGCTATGTACAAGATTTAATGTAATCAATAATAAAGTGAATCAGTCTAAAAGGAGCAAAGTCCCGGTTTAAAACAAGAAGTCCATAAAACAACAGCACTGATGGCAGCTCCCTTAAAAGTGAAGCAGACTCTAGAATGCAAGATAAAAGAACAAAAAGGGACGCCTACTAAGTGCAATATGTTTAAAATGACGGTTTATTGATAGTATAATCAGCCAAATGGCTACTCACATGACAGTAGTGAGAAACAATCATGGGTGTATCTCAGTATGGGGTGTGCAGTCACTCTGTGGTCCGGGGATACGTCCTCAGTATGATCCCAGTGCGCTGAGCTGATCCTAGATAAGGAGAGGAGATCCAGAGAATGGAGCCAGCCGGCCTGTGTGCTACTGGGCAGGGGCGAGCTTGTGAGCCAGCCTGTGTTGATCCCTGCCGGCCTGTATATTGCTCGGCGGCGGCGTGCGTGTCAGCCTGGAACGCACTCAGTGCAATCCGGTACCGGAAGTGACCTCGGGACGTGTCAGATGGTGCATTTCAAAGCTTTCGCTTTTTCCTCAGATCTCTGTTAAGACCCACTAAGTGAACCATGTGTTCCAGTTACTTGCAATACACCTCTTTAGTAACTTGAGACTAGGCAAGGACAGCGTTTCAATATTTTACTTAGAAAAGTGCAAAATGATCATCTCAAAGTCCAACATGCAAAAACAGGGTTTTTCCTACGTCCCTATTCCTAACTACAGGCTTGTGTTGCCCCGGCATACCTGCAAAGGTTAAGTCCAAGTCATTACAGTCCTTCAGAGGCATTGTCATGTAGATGTAAGTCCTTTGGAAGAAAGGAAAAAATTCTGGACGGCCACACACCGCTAAAGGCATCTTTATTTAAACGATTAAAATCCAAAAACAGTCCAATCTTGTGCATAGAGTACAGGGAAAACCAGCTAACGTGTTTAACATCATAGATAGATTCTTAGTCATAGCTAAATGAACAAGCCCTTGTTCATTTAGCTATGACTGTGAAACGCGTTAGCTGGTTTTCCCTGTCTTCTATTCACAAGATTTGACTGTTTTTGGATTTTAATTGTTTAAATAAAGATGCCTTTAGCGGTGTGCGTTCGTCCAGGATTTTTTCTTTTTTTCCAAATTTGAGCAGAGCCAACACCTGCAGGATCGTAATAGGCCAGGTGTCTTTAACAGGTCTGGAGCTTTTTGAGCTGCAATTTTTCTTTCATAGATGTAACTCCTTCAGAGGCATACTCCAGTGTTGGTGTCTTTGGGTCGAACCCCAGATTCCAATTACTTTACATCCCGAATGTTATGGAAAATCTTCTGCTCCTCAGGGGTATCATTATCCGTCTCTCTCCCTTATGGGTCCTGGATACAGCTTTCTCTCTCTCTTGGGTTCTCCATGAACTCTTTGTCCCCCGGATGGAACTCTTCCCAATTACCTCTGGGGCAAACTCTGGGCCTCTGTCGGGGGCTGAACTCCCGTACCGGACCACTATCCCAAATTTATATATGTAGCACCCTGATGTTTAGGCAGGGTTGCTCCTAAATTTACCTGCGTGGTGTAGTTACCTTGGCTCATTGTTAGGAGTCAATTGAGTTCACCCTGTCTGAAATTGCTGCACTTCTGTCTTCTGCCACTGGGTGGCCGGGTACCTAGTGAAATTAGATAAGAGAAGGGCAAAGCAAGGACAAATTAGGAGTATATGGGGTATCTCAGCCAATGGGCAGGGGTTTTCTTAAATCCCTTGGCCTCCTGGGAGAACCTATATATTTGGGTGGAGTCAGGGGATCAGTGTTCTGTGCCACCTGGACGGCTGTCTGGGTGGACGTGTGTTGTACTGTCCGGGCTGCTAGACCGGAGTTTGGGCCTATCCCGGGCACATCTGGCTGCTAGGCTGTCTGAAGGCCTATCCAGAAGAAAGCAGGGCAGGGTTGGGATTGCGGCTTGCAGTCCAACCAGAAGTGACAGTTCTGCCGGCCGGAGAACCTGCCGTGGTCAGAGGTAGAGGGGAAGCTGTCATCACAAAGGGACCAACCACCTTATTACCAGGGACCACAGTGAGTAGCCAAAGCAAGTACCGGAGCAGTATTCTCACCAACCGGGGATGGTGACGAATCGGGAAACTTCAGCGGGTGTCAAGCCCGGGACCCAGCCAGCGGGGGTGAGCCTTGTGTGTCAAGCCAGGGACCAAGCAGGCCAGTGGGGTGAAGCTTGATTAGTTTCTGGAGTGCCAAGCTAGGGACCCAGCAGAGAGGTGGGGGTGACGCTTGAGGAAGATACTTCAGTGAAGATTGGAAGAGCTTAAGGGATTCGGTGGCAGTAAATCAGCAAGTCTAGTGAGAGAGACTGGGAGCTCAGTGGGTTGAGAACCTACAAGAAGTGACTGTATAAAAGGTAAGGAGTTGGCTACAACTTGTGTTAGGAACTGTTCTAATACTGTTGGCATAGGGAACAGCATTCCTACTCATGCAGATGTGGTGTCTTGCTGTGGATGCCTTTCCCTGCATGGCTGTCTACCTGTAGACGTCTCGGAGTCTGCTAATTAACATTGCAACTACCTAAGGGTGTCCTGGCCCTAACCCTCTCTCCCAAAGTTCTGTTCAAGAGAAATAAAATCTCTTTGCATTTAAGAAGTGTCTGGCGCCAATGACTCTATCTTTCACTACACCCACTATGCCTTATGACCCATGCTATACAGAAGAGCAGCTCTTGGCTCTGGAGGTTCTCATTAGACTAAGGGAGGCCTGGGATCTCGCTACATATACCACAGTGGGCCGGACCCAGAGCAGAACCTGCCAAAAGACCAAAGAACCGGGAAAAGCATTAATTCCCACCTTCCCGGCCAGGGCAGCACCTATCTAACTATTTCAACCTACTTACATGTGGGATTTCAAAATAACAGACAAATATACTCACCTAGATGAATGCAGCATCCAATGCTGAATCTGTCCCCCGCTGCCTCTGCACTCAGAACTGAGCAATCAAAAACAGCTGGTCGCTTAGTTTTTCAGTGAGCAAAGAGTTGATGACTGTCAGTAACCGGCTGTTTGCTCTGCCCCTCTAGCGCAATTACTGGAGCACCGAGCTGTGGAGGGGGGGCTTGCTCAGGCTCTCAGCAGGCGTCTAGGTGGATCCTGATAGTAAAGTTAGAATCCCTCCAGATTCTGCACTGGCTGAGTAACATCAACCGACAGCGGACTTTTCCCTGCTGTCGGCTGAATCTGGGTAATAGGAGTGGAGAACTAAGCGCTCCTGTGACCCACAGGAGATGTAGTGCCAAAAGAGCTTTAGCACCACTTCTCCTGTAAGAATACATACTTGATTAGAATTATTTTAAACCAGAATTTAGTGCCACCTTAAGAGCCCACATTTGGAGCTAAGAGCCTTTGGCCAAAACCAAGGTTTCCCAGAACAAAAAGGATCCTTTTCACCATTCCTTGCTGAAAAGCCCTGTTGTTACAAAGCTCAATAGCTCAAGCCCAGATTTACACACCCAAATGATAGATTAGAACTGTCTCTCTCCCCCCTCTTTTCCTTTTCTCCCCTGCCTGCTCTGATCAAAGCTAGCTGTGCATGTGCAGCTCAGATTACCTGCTGACAGGCAGGGGGACGTTTATGACAGAAGAGACCTCTAGGGTCTCTTCTGTTGTAAAAAATCCGCTGACAGGCAGGCCTTTTATATTTATGACTTAACTACCACTTTCAGGGGTTATTCCTCTGCATTGTAAAAAAAGGCTGTTTGATCCATCCTGTCTTCTCTGATCCCCCCCTTATTTTACTGTCCCCAATCCATCTGCTGATAGAACAGAGCCTTGGGGGCACTCTGCACATGCTCAGTTTGGTGTGTATTGCTATAGAGTTTTTTTGTTGTTGTTGTTTTTGTTTTTGGGAGGGTGCATGTGATCAGCACAGGGCCAATCAGCACTGTCCAGACAGAGGGTCAGGGGTAATGCAGCCTTATAGAACAACCAGAGGATAATGAAAACTCCTACAAGCATTAACCAGGCACTGATATAAGTCACAAGACTGCTATATATTGCTGATGAGAAAAGGTATTTAACAGTTTGTATTTACTAAAATAATTGCATTTCTGTGTACTGTGGGAGATCAGATGTAGTGAATGCAGGCTCCTGGGTTTAGTAACATTTTAAAGGAAAACAAGAACGTTGGAGCTGTAGGGTGACAAGCTGTGAATATGTACTTCCATCTCCTGTGCTTTCAATTAGGAGGCAGCTGCTAGGATGTAGATCTGTCAGAGGTTCTAATCAGAGTCATCATCACTCCTGTGCTGTGTACATTACATGGTATACATGATCAGCATATCACGAGTGACCTTGGAGTTTGTCCAGCCACATAACTTCATACCATTAACAGTTCAGTGAGTTCTTAAATCCTGAGGCATGATTATACATACATTATAATGCCAAAAGTATTGGGACGCCTGCCCTTAAACGCACATGAACTTTAATGGTAATCCCAGACATGTGCTGGCCATATACTATATGAAAAATCGGCCGAAAATTCGGTCATTTAGACAGTTCATTCGTTTTTTGGGCAGTTAATGGGGAACACAATCGATAATGGCTGGGACATTTTTGAGCCGAAAAAAACAAAGGACAAGTTTGGCATTTTTCTGCCAAACGATAAATTGAAAGGTTAATGTGTTTCCCGTCCGAACTGTCTGCACTAGGTATATGTGAAAAAAACAAACAAAAAATGGATTCGTTTTTGTCCACTGAATGATTTATCGGTCTTTACATGATGGCACTATCGTTTGCT
The DNA here is from genome assembly GCA_037952835.1 of Lithobates septentrionalis. Taxonomy (NCBI): domain Eukaryota; kingdom Metazoa; phylum Chordata; class Amphibia; order Anura; family Ranidae; genus Lithobates; species Lithobates septentrionalis. The sequence continues at coordinate 718,657 of JBBDGP010002754.1, forward strand.
CTCACGGCCCGAATCTTCGTTTTTCAAAAATGGGTTTGGACGATTTTTCGTATAGTGTATGGCCAGCATTAGTCTGTAGGGTTCAATATTGAGTTGGCCCACCCTTTGCAGCTATACCAGGTTCAACTTTTCTGGGAAGGCTGTCCACAAGGTTTACAAAAAACAGAATACATTATTAATCCCAAGGGAAATTTGGGAAGTTATGACACAGACACACAAGATCACAACAATAACTGAACAAGATACAAAACACAACAAAATTCCCAATAACAGCCAAATAAACAACATTTAAACTACACTACGAATAAAACATACATACAATTAAAATACAACATAGAATAAAGAACACAGATTAAAATAACAGACAATCAAACTACCAAACACAAATAATACACCACTTTCTCTAACACCACCCCAAATAATAACCAACACAATACCAAACATACCATAAAAACAACACAAAATCCTGATCATAAACCAGAAATAGATCTTCACCTCCAGCCCTCACAGAAAAAAATTATAAATCTTGATCGCCACAGGCAAAAATTATTTTCTGTGGCGCATCGTGGATGTAACTATCTGTCACTGATGGTACTCCCCAGACTGACCAGCGTATTGTGGAGTGGGTGGGAGGAGTTGTCCAAGATTGAACGTAACATGAACAACATTCTCCTCTCTAACACTGTTGTAAAAGACTCCAATTTCAATCCAACAACATCACTGGCCTTGCGAATCAGTTTGTTGAGTCTGTTGGTGTCAGACACCCTTCAAGCTACAAAACGCTCAGGGCCCCATTCACACCTGAGTGTTTTGTAGCTTGATACCTCAAGCTACAAAACGCTGGAGGGGAAAAAATCAATTATTCTCTATGGAGATGGCTCACATCTCCACTCCAAAACGCCTGAAGCCGGTAGCTCCAAAACGCCTGAAGCTCAAACAAGTTCTGGAACTTTTTTTTTTTTTAGGCAGATTTATGCCGCGTACACACGACCGGTTTTGCCGTCGGAATAAACTCCGAAGGTTTCTCCAACGTAATTCCGCTCAAGCGGTCTTGCATACACACGGTCACACCCAAGTCCGACCATCCAGAACGAGGTGACGTACAAGACGTACGGCGGGACTAGAAAAAGGAAGTTCAATAGCCAAGTAGCTTCCGTCTCGTACTTGCTTCAGAGCATGCCTCGTTTTTGGTCCGTTGGAACAGCATACAGACGAGCGGTTTTCCCGATAGGAATTGGTTCCGTCGGAAATATTTAGAACATGTTCCATTTCTAGGTCCGTCAGAATTTTCGAAAAAAAAATGTCCGATGAGGCACACACACGATTGGAATAGACGATGAAAAGCTTCCGTCTGACTTTTTCTGTCGGACATTCCGCTCGTGTGTACGCGGCATTAGGCGTTTTTCTGCTTTTTACATTGGTGATCTTTTGACCTGTACAAAATTGCGGCAAAAACGCTGCAAAATCATGCAACTTTGTGCCTGAAAACGCTGCGTTCAGGTGTGAATGGGGCCTAAGCCTGCTTCCCCAGCATGCCACTGCATACAGGAGAGCGCTGGCCACCACAGACTCATAAAACATCTAGCAGATGTTAAAGGACCTCAGTCTCCTCAAATAGTAGAGGTGGCTCTAGGAATGTGTCTATGGGAATGTTTGACCATTCTTCCAGAAGCGCATTTGTGAGGTCAGGTACTGATGTTGGACGACAAGGCCTGGCTCACGGTCTCCTCTCTAATTCATTGCAAAGGTGTTCTATTGGGTTGAGGTCAGGACTCATGTCTTTATGGGCCTTGCTTTGTGCACTGGTGTCCAGTCATGTTGGAACAGGAAGGGGCCATCCCCAAACTGTTCCCACAAAGTTGGGAGCATGAAATTGTCCAAAATTTCTTGGTATGCTGACGCCTTAATAAAGCGTACACACTGTCGGACTTTCCGACTGGAAATGTTTGATGTGAGCTCGTTGTCGGAAAGTCCGACCGTGTGTATGCTCCTTCGAACATTTGCTGTCGGATTTTTTGGCCACAAATGTTTGAGAGCAGGTTCTCAAATTTTCCGCCAACTTCACTTTGTTGTCGGAATTTCCGATCGTGTGTACACAAGTCCGTCGCACAAAAGTTCACGCATGCTCGGAATCAAGCAGAAGGAGCCGCACTGGCTATTGAACTTCATTTTTCTCGGCTTGTCGTACGTCTCGTATGTCACCGCGTTCACACATTCGGAATTTTGGGCCAACATTTGTGTAACTGTGTGTATGCAAGACAAGCCAACATCCTTCAGAAAAAAATCTACGGTTTTGTTGTCGGAAAATCCAACCATGTGTACAGGGCATAAGAGGGACCAAGCCTAACCCCCGAAAAACAACCCCACCTTATAATCCCCCCTCCACCAAATGATTTGGACCAGTTCACAAAGCAAGGTCCATAAAGACATGGATGAGCAAGTTTGGGGTGGAGGAACTTGACTGGCCTGCACAAAGTCCTGACCTCAACCCGATAGAACACCTTTGGGATGATATAGAGCAGAGATAGTGAGCCAGGCCTTCTCATCCACATCAGTGCCTGACCTCACAAATGTGCTTTTGGAAGAATAGTCATGCAGTAATTACATACGTGTGGTTGGGATTAGCTGCGGGAGTCTGCAGCCTCCTATTCTTTTCAATGGGATAGAAAAAGTATGCACGGCTCCAGGTCAACCCACTGGTCTACTCTTGCTAACGCACTACTAGGTGCTGGCCCAGCTCACAACTGTCTTCACAGGAAAGGTAAAAATGGTAGTCAAGCGCACATCTAAAACCACTTTATAATAGATGCTTGAATAAAACGCACAACCACAAGCTACAGCAGAGGAATTCAGAAAATGGCTAGCATGTTACTCAGCACTTAATCATAGCTGATTCTATTCAATGGGGCTGCCTCCCGCAGCCAATTGCTGGGAACTCCTACTGGGCACTGGAGTCAGGTGTATTCGCAGGTGTGAACAGACCACTGATTTCACAATGATGGGTCTTTGCTGCGTTTTTACTGTGATTAAAACACAAAAAAAGGCAATCCCTTTTAGCCTGGATTCACATGTATGCGTCTTGCACTGCGAGTGATACCTGTACGTGATTTTCTTCGGGTCTGGGGCCCGGCGGCCCGCTCGCGCTGTGATTGGACACAGCAGACAGGTTTATTTAGGGCGTTTTTTCAGAGTTTTTGTATAGGCGTTTTGAGGTCCAAGGGTCACCAATGTAAAAAGCAGTAAAACGCCTGTAATCTGCCTAAAAAGAAGCTCATGTACTTTTTTGAACTTCAGGCGTTTTGCTTCAGACGACAGAATGCTCAGATGTGAACAGGAGCCATTTAAATGAATGGGATTTTGCTTGCTGGGTGTTTTGGAACTTTTGAGATGAGCGCTTTACGAGCTGAAAATGCTCAGGTGTGAATGCAGCCTTAATGTGCTCTATGTGTCAAACAAAAAAACACTAAAAACAGTTTAATACTACTTTAACACTGACACATTACTTAGCATGCAAGCACTCAAAGGGATTGTAAACCCTTGTTTTTTTTTTTAATTAACAAACATGTCATACTTACCTCAACTGTGCAGTTCGTTTTGCACAGTGTGGCCCCGAACCTTGTCTTCTGGGGTCCCCCGGCGGCGCTCGCGGCTCCTTCTCTCATCGGTAAACCCCCTAGGAGAAGTCCTCTCCCGGGGGGGTTACCTTGCAGGACCGCTCCCGATACACTGACATTTGCATCCACAGACACAGAATGCCGGACTCGGCCCCCGCCCCCCTGCATCATTGGATTTGATTGACAGCAGTGGGAGCCAATGGCTGCGTTGCTATCAATCTATCCAATCAAGAGCCAAGAACCCCGGGTAGAGAAGGTGAGCGCACCTCCGCTGAGGGAACGAACGGGCTCAGGTGAGTAAAACGTGGGGGTAAGATGCATTAAGGTGAAAAAACACGAGGGTTTACAACCCCTTTAACATGAAGACACACATTTGATGCTAGTTTGTCTTAAAGGATACGTTCACCTTTTTGAACGTGTTACATGTCACAATCATGAAGTGGTGTATCTAAGGTATGGCAGCCATGGCAAGTGTCATGGGCGCCATGGGGGGGCAGCAAAAAGCTGCCCCCTGCACGTCCTCCCGCAGCCACCTCCTGCTCTAATATAACCCCCGGCGCCATGGCCAGCCTGCTGGAGCGCGGCGCCGGTGTTCTGTCGGATAGTGCACGCTATCGAGAAGTGCCCAGGTTGTACTGCGCATGCGCCATATGGAACAGCACAACAGCTGAGTTTATGATCAGCTGTTGAGATGGCGCCTGCGCACAATAGCCAACAGAAATTTTTTTTATGTCAGATTGTGCCTCACGCTGCCAATGCGTGTTCATGTCGGTGAGGGGCGGATTTGAACATGTTGGGGGCGGATTGTAAAATTATGGGCAGTGCTGCAAAGATGGGGGCGGATTTTTAAATGATGCCTCATGTCGGTGAGGGGCGGATTTTTAAAAGATGGGCACGCCCCGCAAGCGTCCAAGAAAAATAGCAGAATACATTTTTTTTTGCAGCACTGGCCATCTTTGCAAAATCCGCCCCCAACATGTACAAATCCACCCCTCACCGGCATGAACACGCCTCGCCAGCGCCAGGCACAATCTGACCAAAAAAGTTCTTACTCCGGATATTGTGAGCAGGCGCCGTCTCGCCGTCACAACAGCTGATCGTAAAATCAGCTGTTGTGCTGTTCTGTGCGGCGCATGCGCAGTACATCCCGGGTACTTCTCGATAGCGGGCACTATCCAATAGAACACCGGCAAAGCAATTTCTAATATTGCTACTTGGCCTGGGGAGGGGAGTGACAGGCACCCCCATGACGGCCGATGACTGGCCAGACCGGACTCACATAGGGTAGGGTAACAGTGGCGGAGGCGGAGCCTACCCTCCTCTGCGCGGCATCATCTCTCCGGAGCGGGGACTGTGACGCGAGGTGAGGAGGAGAAGAGAGGGCGGGAGAAGGAATGGATGACGGCCCGACGGGGATCCCCCAGCAGCAGCACCAAGGATAGCAGCCAAGTAGAAGCCAGGTACTACTTATTGATCGCCATCATGTTCATGTGTGTGTGCCAACTGCCAACCAGAAGCAAGCAGCCAAATATAGTGCTTAGTGGAATAAATAAATGTGCATAGCCATAGATATCATAAATAAACTGTAATAAAGTGATTTGTGAACAGCTGTTGCACAAATCACTTTATTACACTTTATTTATGATATCTATGGCTATGCATATTTATAATTTAATCCATATTGAGCACTATATTTGATTGGCTGCTTCTGCTTGGGCCTGGCACAAACGCGCATGATGATGATTTAAAAGTTTTAAGTCATCATCATGTGCGATTGTGCGTGTGTGCCAGGCAGAAGCAGCCAGTCAAATATAGAGCGCAATATGAAATTAAATTTAAAAAACAAAACAAAAACATAAATAATCTATTAAATAAATTATAAATATGCATAGCCATACACCCTGTTCCAAATTATTATGCAAATTCTATTCCAGTGTCACAAAGATTAAATATTTTGTTTTTCAGTTTAACTCATGGATGGGATTGTGTCTCAGGGATCTTTTGATCACTGAAAACAATCTCGGACACCTGTGATAATTAGATTGCCAGGTGAGCCCAATTAAAAGAAAAACCACTAAAGGAGGGTGTTCCACATTATTAAGCAGAGCACCATTTTCAAGCAATATGTGGAAGAAAAAGGATCTCTCTGCTACTGAAAAGAGTGAAATAGTTTAATGCCTTGGACGAGGTATGAAAACATTAGATATTTCACAAAAACGTAAGCGTGATCATCGCACTATTAAGAGATTTGTGGCTGATTCAGAGCACAGACGGGTTTCGTGCAGATAAAGGCACATTGAGGAAGATTTCTGCCAGATCCATGCTTCGGATCAAGAGAGCAGCTGCTAAAACACCATTACATAGCAGCAAACAGATATTTGAAGCTGCTGGTGCCTCTGGAGTCCCACGGACATCAAGGTGTAGAGTCCTCCAGAGTCTTGCAACTGTGCATAAACCTTCCATTCGTCCACCACTAACCAATTCTTACAAGCAGAAACGGCTGCATTGGGCAGAAAAATACATGAAGACTAATTTTCAAACAGTCCTGTTCACTGATGAGTGGCGTGAAACCCTGGATGGTCCAGATGGATGGTTGGTTTACGGCCACCCTGTTCCAACAAGGCTGCGACATCAGCAAGGCGGTGGTGGAGTCATGTTTTGGGCCGGAATAATGGGAAGAGAGCTAGTCGGCCCCTTTAGGGTCCCAGATGGTGTAAAGATGACCTCTGCAAAGTATGTGGAGTTCCTAACTGACCACTTCCTTCCCTGGTACAGAAGGAAGAACTATGCTTTCCGTAATAAAATCATCTTCATGCATGACAATGCACCATCTCATGCTGCAAAGAATACCTCTGCATCAATGGCTGCTATGGGGATAAAAGGAGAGAAAGTCATGGTGTGGCCTCCATCCTCCCCTGACCTCAATCCTATTGAGAACCTCTGGAGCATCCTCAAGCAAAAGATCTATGAGGGTGGGAGGCAGTTTACATCCAAACAGCAGCTCTGGGGGGCTATTCTGACATCTTGCAAACAAATTCAAGCAGAAACTGTCCAAAAATTCACAAGTTCAATGGATGCAAGACTTGGGAAGCTTCTATCAAATAAGGGGTCCTATGTTAAAATATAACGTGACCTGTTAAAATGTTTAAAAAGTTAAAAATGTTGTTCAAAGTTTGATTGAAATAGCTTTTGATTTCAGTAAATATGCTGCAAACACAACAAATTACAATTTTCAGTTCTTTACAACCTATAAAGTGTTTTGAAACTTACTGTGCGTAATAATTTGGAACAGTGCATTGTAAGTTTTTTATTTTGAAAAAAAAAAAAAACTGTTATCATTAGGAGGTTTGTTCAATAAAATTTGAATTGTACTATTAATAGTTGATAACATGAGAATTCTGCTGACTGTTGTTTACATCAATGATTTAGGTAAATGAGAAAAATATCATTGGCATAATAATTTGGAACAGGGTGTAGGTATCATAAATAAAGTGTAATAAAGTGATTTGTGCAACAAGCAGATTAAACAGTTCACAATCAGTGAAAGTTCATGTACTGCAAACTTTGCAGTACATGAACCTTCACTGAATGTGGAATGTTGAATGAGCAGGGGCGGACTGACCCATCGGGCACTCGGGCAGGGCCTGGGGTCATTAGGGGGGCCCCATAAGAGGCTTTGCAAGCCAGCAACACATACAGTCTAGCACGGACAGCGGCTGTAATAAGACCTCTCACGGCGCACTGCTCCCCACCGGCCCCTCATTCCCTCCCATCCACCCCAGGTGCTTGTACTGTACATTACATCAGCGGACAGACGAGAAGAGAGGAGGGGCCGGCGGGGAGCAGCGCGCTGTTAGAGGTCTTATTATTACAGGCATTAGGTGAGGCTGTGTACTTTTTATTTTTTACAGGAGTCTAGAGACAACAGGGCCGCCACCATCAGGGGGGGGGGGGGGGGCAGCCAGTACAGATGTAGGGGGCCTGGGCTCCAGGCACAGGAGGCCCCATGGTACTCTCCTGGTCCCCCCACGGTGTCCCCACCCCCACGCAGTGTCGACGTCCCCCCCTCGCATCCCCCTGTGTCTCCTTTCCACACTGCGTCTCTCTGTCTGTCCCCAGCGCCCCTCTCTGTTCTTGTCGCACTGTGTCCCTCTCTGTCCCCAGTGTCCCTCTCTGTCCCTGGTTATCTGAAAGATGGGTTTCAAATGTTTCAGTGCTTGCCATTGGCGCCATTTTCACTAGATACGCCTCTGTATTCATTTATAGGGTGTAACATGTACAGGCAATTGACAAAAATAAATAAATAATAAATGCACATTTTATTACCTGCAAAAAAATGTACTTTTATATTTTTTTTGTAAAGGTGAACGTATCCTTTAGGCTCCATGCAAACTCACGTTTCTTATAAGCTCAAAAAACAGTAGAAAATAAAACGCTGGATTAAAAACGCTAATAGCGTTTTAGTAGGTCTTAGAAACGTTTAGGAGCATTCAGCCGTTTTTTTTTTATGCTGGAAAAACTCTACCAAAAACTCTACAAACTTTTCTTTTTCTGCTCCTAGACGCTGAAACTCAAACGCTAATAGCCTAAAGTAGTGTGCATGGACACATAGGATAACACTATTAAGCTCCTAGAATCAGAAAGAAAATGCTAATAACGGCTTCTAGGAGCTTTAGGCCCCTTTCACACTGGGGCGGTAGGGGGCGTCGGCGGTAAAACAGCGCTATTTTTAGCGCTGTTTTACCGCGGTATATGGCCGCTAGCAGTGCGGTTTTAACCCCTCGCTGGCGGCCGAAAAAGGGTTAAAACCCCTCGTATAGCGCGGCTATAGCCGCGGTATTACCGCGGTATAGCCGCGCTGTCCCATTGATTTCAATGGGAAGGAGCGGTGAATACACCGCTCCTTCCTCGCTCCAAAGATGCGGCTAGCAGGAGATTTTTTCTTCTCCTGCCAGCGCACCGCTTCAGTGTGAAAGCCCTCGGGCTTTCACACTGAACAAACAGCGGAGGCTGTTTAGGGGCGGTTTGCAGGCGCTATTTTTAACGCAATAACGCCTGCAAACCGGCCCAGTGTGAAAGGGGTGTAACTGCTTGCCGACCAGCCGCCGTCATTATACTGCGGCAGGTTGGCATGGCTGCGGAATCGACATAGGGGTACGTTGGCCGCTTTGAGAGCGATAGGGGGTGCGCATGCGACGCTGAAGCCGATGCGCATGGCCGGCGGCCGCGATGTCTGCCGGCCACCCGCGATCGCTCCACAGAGAGCCAGAACGGAGATCTGTGTATGTAAACAAACAGACCCCCGTTCTGACAGGGGAGACGAGAGAGATCTGCTGTTCCTAGTGATCAGGAACAGCGATCTCTCTCCTCCTCCAGTCAGAACACTTCCCCCAAACACCTCCCTAGGGAACACTTAACCCCATTGATCGCCCCTAGTGTTAACCCCTTCCCTGCCAGTGACATTTATACACTAATCAGTGGCTATTTTTAGCTCTGATCGCTGTATAAATATCACTGGTCCCCAAAAAAGTGTCAAACGTGTGCGATCTGTCGCGGTCCCGCTAAAAATCGCAGATTGCCGCCATTACTAGTAAAAAAAATAATAAAAATGCCAAAAATCTATCCCCTATTTTGTAGACACTAAAACTTTTGTGCAAACCAATCAATATACGCTTACTGCAATTTTTTTTTTTTTTACCAAAAATATGTAGAAGAATACATATTGGCCTGAACTGTTGAAGAAATTTTTTTTTTATTATTATTATTTATTTTCTGGGATACTTATTATAGCAAAAAGTAAAAAATATTGTTTTTGGTTTTTTTTTCAAAATCGTCGCTCTTTTTTTGTTTATAGCGCAAAAAAAAAAAAAAAAAACACAGAGGTGATCAAATACCACTAAAATAAAGCTCTATTTGTGGGGAAAAAAGGACACAAATTTTGTTTGGGTACAGTGTCGCACCACCGCGCAATTGTCAGTTAAAGCGATAAAGTCCTGTATCGCAAAAAAAATGGCCTGATCATTAAGGGGGGTAAATCCTTCCGGTCCTTAAGTGGTTAAAAAAACACTGGTGTGCATGGAGCTTTAAATAGTCCCTAGACATCGTTATGAATATGATAGGGGCATTTTATGGGCCGGTGAAACTACTAATGTGTGCCAGGACTCCCTGACCTTTGAAGCTGCAAATAACCTACTACTGTATACTATATGGTGTGAGCAAAGTGCCCTCCCAATAAACCTGAAGTCTCCATCATGGCAGAAACGATAGATAAATAATTTATTTGACAATCCATATATATTGGTCAAACGTTTGTACTCTGTACATTTATTCAAGGAGAGTTATAATGACATTGTCATGGACTCCCTGCCACAGCATCTCTCCTTCAAAGTCCAGGTGTCCGTGTTTTCGAGCTCTCAGAAGGATGCCAACTACTTTGTCCGAGATACGCACATAACTCTCAAACAACCTCCCAAACGTCACTCGAATCTTTCCGTCTCGGCCTTGAACTCCCACCGCCTTAATGATGAGGCACATTTCCTCGATCTCCTTGTGTATGTGCTGTAACGCTCTCTTTCCCCTGGCTTCTGTCTTGCTGCCTTCCTCCGGTCTGCCATAACCTTCATCGCCCTTGTGAAGTCGGACCCCCATGGCATGCTGGTAATCAAAGTCATCACTGAATGGATTGAGCCTCTGTTTCTCCACGTGTTCTTCAGACCGGCTCTGCCATTCCTTCCGCAGGTCGGATATGGTTACAATTTTGATCTGTGAGAAGAGAACATTTGTATAATTAAAATCAGCATAGTAAAAAAACAAAATATACCATACATACCTCAAATGGCCTGCGATCAAATCCAAAAATATTTTTGCATTTTTTTATAAAAAAGCTTGTTTGTGTCTTTTAGAGGTCCGGCCGAAATATGACTTTTAAGATAAAAATACCCCTAGAATACTCATGCCTTGTGCAATGTAACAAAGGTGTGCTGTAAACTATGCCCAGTTTTCTATCTGTGCTACATCGTTTCCTTACTTTGTGAAGTTTCTGCACAGCGCGTCCATCTCCAGTGTGGGCATCTGAGGCCACAGTGTCCTTCTTCCTGGATTCTGTGCATGTGCAGTTCCATGCAATCTTGGTCAGCTTGCCATGCCAAGCTGGCCAAGAATTTCCATAGACACCAATGTTAAATGTTACTGGAGCCGCGCCATGCCAAGCTGACCAAGAATTTCCATAGACACCAATGTTAAATGTTACTGGAGCCGCGCCATGCCAAGCTGACCAAGAATTTCCATAGACACCAGTGTTAAATGTTACTTGAGCCGCGCCATGCCAAGCTGAACAAGAATTCCCAAAACGGCCCTGCCCATTGGAATGAATGGGTAGTGCTTCTGAAGCACCTGAAAATCGCTTTCCGAAGTGCCGCAACACGTGAGTTTTTAACCCCTCCTTTGGGGTTAAAAGCGCCCCTCTAGCGGCTGAAAAGTGACCCTTAAACAGCACTAAAGCGCCACTAAACTGAGCGGCGCTTTAGCGCTAATGCGGCCGTGGCCCCAGTGTGAAAGGGGTCTAAAAGTCAGCAGCTACACTATTTGTAGCTGCTGACTTTCATTTTTTTCACCCAGGCTGGACCTCCTCGATAGTAAGGTTGGGGAACGATTGCTTTGTCAGTGGCTAGTGGCTACAGTCAGATCAGACCTTATCTTGCAATCTGACCTGCTTGGGGAGAGAGACATTTTTTGACCAGTGGATTCTTGTTCCCCTTGGATAAGAGCAGCATAGGGGTGTATGTTCAGCACAACAAATCAACATGCCTGTCTGAATGCATATCAATTAAGAGAAAGATCGCGTTATAATCAATGTCAATTTTGGCTTCAAATTTCGTTTTAGTCAGTCTTTTGACTAAAATGCCATTTTATTTATTTTTTTCCGTATTTTAGTCATCTGAATTGCTTTCGTTTTAGACGTATTTTAGTGGACTAAAATCTCCAGGACATTTTAGTCGACAAAGGGGTCAATTCACTAAGCTTTACTGCATGCGGTTACTCATTTGCATAAATGATCGCATGCGGTAATTAGAGTCCAATTCATTAAAAAAAATAATGATTTTACGGTAAACAACGAAAAAAAAAAATGTCAGCAAATATAGCAAACAAAATCGTACAGTTATCTGTTACCTTCAATTCACAAACGAAAGAGGAACTTAAAAAAGGTGCAATATTTAACACCACCCTTTTGGTGGCGGTAAGTAGTGCTATACCAAAGAGAAGGGCCTATTTAAACCCTCAGAAAGGGGCATTTCACCCACCAAGAGCCTAATTCAATCCACGGAAGACCCACAGAAAGGGACCTAATTCCACCCACAAAAACACCCACAGGAAAAGTTACTATTCCACCCATAAAAAGGGGTCAGAGAGGGGTCTAATTCCACCCACAAAACACCCACAGGAAGGGGTACTATTCTACCCACAGAAAGGGGTCAGAGAAGGGTCTAATTCCACCCACAAAACACCCACAGGAAGGGGTACTATTCCACCCACAGAAAGGGGTCAGAGAAGGTTCTAATTCCACCCACAGGAAGGGGTACTATTCTACCCACAGAAAGGGGTCAGAGAAGGGTCTAATTCCACCCACAAAACACCCACAGGAAGGGGTATTATTCCACCCACAGAAAGGGGTCAGAGAGGGGTCTAATTCCACCCACAAAACATCCACAGTAAGGGGTACTATTCCACGCACAGAAAGGGGTCAGGGAGGGGTCTAATTCCACCCACAGGAAGGGGTACTATTCCACCCACAGAAAGGGGTCAGAGAAGGGTCTAATTCCACCCACAAAACACCCACAGGAAGGGGTACTATTCCACCCACAGGAAGGGGTCAGAGAGGGGTCTAATTACACCCGCATGAATTTCAGCTGAAATTTAACATCAAGAACTTTTTTTTTTTTAAGTAAACGTTTACAAAAGTGCAACAATGGAGTAAGTCAACCATGACAATTACTCCAGCTAGACGTGACCTCTTGAAGTGGCCACTGTAATACTTTTGGTTATATACACCAGTATGACAAGTTAAACTTGGATAGGAACATGAAAAATAAATAAAAATGTTTTAAAAAATTATAAAAAAAATATAGTCAAGTTTGCTTTCGTTTCCACAATCTAAACATAGGCAGCGGCACAGAATTGGACCAAAAACATAGAACAATCTGGTAAAGAGCACTTCCAACAGCTCTAGTAGGCCATACATTTACAAAAAATGTATGAATGTATGGCATGATGGATTTAGTAAAGAAGCACAAGACAGCTTAACAGCTATTTTCAGGCAACAGATCCACAAGACAACAGCTTGGATTACCAAGCATTAAGATTCAAGAGACATTTGAGAAGGTAGCTCAAATTTCAATGACTCCAAACACAGATTACTGTAAAAAATCTTAGATTAAAAAAATAATTTTTTGCAAAAGAAAAATAACAAACATGTTAAAACAAAAAATGTTATAAGGAAATTACCCTTAACCGGCACGTGTGATAAATTACTGCATGAGAAAATGCGGTAGTTACCGAACAGTGGAAAAAGTAACGCATTTCGTTATTTAATGCTAAATTCTTAGTGAATTAAACTTTCACAACTGATTTACCGCTTTCGTTTTTTACCGCATTTTAATAGCCGTTATTTAACTCTTAGTGAGTTGACCCTTAAAACCTATTGAATTTAGTCAAATTCAGTGGCGGCCCGCTCATAAGGGGGGCCGCCCCTCCTAATCCATGCGCCCGGCCCCTAATCTCCATGCAGGGCGTTGGACGCATGGATTTCAATGTGGGTTTTCTAGCACATGATTAAAGCCTGAGGCTGTAATTGGCTTCAAAAAGGGTGGGCTTGGGGTGCAGAGCCCAGCCAGTTGTGTGACATTAGCGAATTAATATCCGCTAATGTCTTCCTGCTTCTCCTCCTGGCCAATCAGGAAGCGGGATTCCCGATTGGCCAGGGATTCTTAGGACTCGGGACCCGCTTCCTGTTCGGCCCGGGGTGAGAAGCAATGGCCCCAAATCTTCCCTCCGCAAGCTGCGGGCCATGTGCAGCGAGGAGCAGAAGGCGGAGGGGCAGCAACAGCCTCTTCCAGGACCCCTACCCCGAATCCAGCACCAACACCACCACATCATCATCGTCCTCCTAAGGTAAGGCCATGGATCACCGCCTTCCTGTCTGACCCATCCTGTAGTGCGAGTGAGAGGACCAGGTTTGTTTGTCGACCCCCCCCCACCCCCCAAAAAAAAGAAAAAATGGAGCAGCAGCTACCACTGTCTAAATTGTAATGCAGTATTTAAGCATTTCTCCAGAATTTCCAAACTCATTATACTGTACACTCCTGGAGTAAAAAATCATAAAAAATGTAGTGGGGATAGGGAAGTAGCTTACTGGGGAGGGGGTACTATACCACCCACAGAAAGGGGTCAGAGAGGGGTCTAATGCCACCCACAAAACACCCACAGGAAGGGGTACTATTCTACCCAAAGAAAGGTGTCAGAGAGGGCTCTAATTCCACATGTAGTGGGGATAGGGAGGTACCTTGCTGGGGGGGGGGGGACACTCGTGGTTTGCAGGGCATTGTTCCAGAACTCTCAGGCAACGGGCACACAGAGGGAGCCTGCATCTCTCAGCTGGTACAGCCTGTCAGGGGCCTGGGGCTTTAACAGACAGGCGGAGCGCCAAGGGAAAGCGGACGTTCAGGTGGGTAAACGGTAAATGCCCCTCCCTCACATTTTCGTTAACGATAATTTAAATTGATTTTAGTCATAGTTTTCGTCAATTGACTTAATTCAAGTTTTATTTTCGTTTATTTTTCGTCACTGAAAGCATGCAGCTGATGAAAATTATGACGAAAAATGTTTTTTTCGTCAACAAAATTAACACTGATTATAATTGAATTGTTCTAAAATACTGGACCTTGGTCTATGGTAGCCTTTCCCACCCTGCATTTTTTTTTTTTTACTGAATTTAGCCACAGATGTCCAGAGGTGGCCAAAAATAAAAGGCAAAATAAAGAAAAAGTTATTTTAAACACACTTTGTATATGTTAAAGCTTATTGCTGCCCCCCTCTAACTCAGCTGTCTGAGGGCCTGGTTTACCCGCCAGTGTCATTACAGTGGCAGCCCTGGGGACCACAGAGAGCCTGATTTGAAAAAAAGGGAGACGTTCAAAAGTGTCCCAATGGAAAGGAAATATAAGGTCATGGAGGGATAATTTCCTGTTTTGACCACATTGACTGTCCATTCAAGTCAATATTAATGTTTATATGTGCTTTTGAATGCAAAAATGGTAATAAAAACTGAAAAGCACGAACAGTAGAAATTAAAAACAGATGTGATCCTCTGTGTGTTTAGAAAATTAGCCTTAGTGTGTCTTCTTTTGTAGATGCACCCAGGCTGTTTCTTTTTTTGTATGGCCATTGGATGTGTATGTCCGGGTGCACACTGTAACCCGACAGACTTATATAACATAACATCGATCCAACGTGCATCACTTGAGTTCACCCTAAGTCTGAAATTGCTGCACTGCTCTCTTCTGCCACTGGGTGGCCGGGTACCTGGTGGCATTAGATAAGACAAGGGCAAAGCAAGGACAGATTAGGAGTATATGGGGTATCTCAGCCAATGGGCAAGGGTTTTCTTAAATCCCTTGGCCTGCTGGGAGAAACTAAATATTTGGGTGGAGTCAGGTGATTGGTGTTCTGTGCCACCTGGACGGCTGTCTGGGTGGACGTGTGTTGTATTGCCCAGGCTGCTAGGCCAGACTTTGGGCCTATCCTGGGCACATCTGGCTGCTAGGCTGTCTGAGGGTCTATCCAGAAGAAACAGAGTAGCGCAGGGTTGGGATTGCGGCTTGCAGTCCAACCATAAGTTGCGGTTCTGCCGGCCAGGAAAAACCTGTCGTGGTCGGAGGTAGAGGGGAAGCTGTTGCCACTAAGGGACCATCCACCCTTTCACCGGGGGACCACAGTGAGTAGCTGAAGCAAGTCCCGGAGCAGAATTCTCACCAACCGGGGACGGTGAAGAATCAGGGGACTTCAGCAGGTATCAAGCCAGGGACCCAGCTAGCGGAGGTGACACTTGCAGAGCAGCCTTCTGTGTCAAGCCAGGGACTGAGCAGGCCAGGGGGGTGAAGCTTGAGAAGTATCTGGAGTGCCAAGCTAGGGGCCTAGCAGTGAAGCGTGGGTGACGTTTGATAAGTATCTTGAGTGCCAAGCTAGGGACCCAGCAGCGAAGCGGGGGTGATGTTTGAGGAAGATACTACAGTGAAGATTGGAGGAGCTCAAGTGATTCAGTTGCAGTAAATCATCCAGTCTAGTGTGAGAGAGACCGGGAGCTCAGTGGGCTGAAGAACTACAAGAAATAATTGTAGTGGAAGTGAAGGAACTATTACACTTTGTGTTAGAAACTGGTAAAGACTGTGCCACAGGAGACAGCATTCCTACACATGCAAATGTGGCGTCTTGCTGGATGCCTTTCCTTGTATGGCTGTCTACCTGTAGCAGTCTGAGTCTGCCAATTAAAATTGCAACTACCTAAGGGTGTCCTGGCCATAACCCTCTCTGCCTACGTTCTGTTAAGAGAAATAAAATCTCTTTGCATTCAAGAAGTGTCTGGCGCCCATGAATCTACCTTGCATTACACCCACTATACCTTGCATTACACCCACTATACCTTGCAACCCACCATATACAGAAGGATGTCAGCTATCTCTGGCCCTGGAGGTTCTCATTAGACTGAAGGAAGCCGGGGACCTTGCTACACATAGAAAATAATAAATTTGTATTATTTTCAGCATTTTAACTTAGAAATGCGATTTTGCATACAAGTTCTGGACTCCTTACCTTAGAGAGAAGAGCCTTCCTTCGTTCCTCTGCTGAAGTCTGACAATTAACGTGGTCCTTGTTTTCAGACATTGTGTTTCCTTGGTCACTAAGTACCGAGTAATCTGACATCCAGTTTGGTCAGCAAAGACTGAACACTAAAACATCTCCACTGATCAAGATGAGAGATGGGCTACGGAGAACTACAAGATATCGCCGCTGTCTTCGGTTTTTCCCTGTTTTTTTCCTTCAGCTTTCTTCACAGCATAACCAAAGTGAACATAAAATACTATATGACTGTAAGCTCTTCTGAGCAGGGCCCTCTTAATCCTCTTGTGTTTTATTGTATTGTAACTGTATTGCCTCCTTTTATATTGTAAAGCGCTGCGTAAACTGTTGGCGCTATATAAATCCTTTATAATAATAATAATACTCTCTTTGTATGAGCATGTAGAGGCCTTCAATTTTAAGGTACATCACATCCAGACAAATCCCAAGAGCTAGGAAGCCAAGAAGGCTAAAAAGTTATATTTCACACTTTAGCTTTTTCTGTAGCCGGTGGAAGCTCCATGTGCTCTGGTCCCGTAAAACCTATTTGTTGGATTCTTAGACTGACTGGCTACTGCATTCTGTATATTTGTACCCTGGTTCTTTATTGGCTTCACTGAGCAGTGTTCGTCTGTGGTGTCCTCTCTATATAGGAGAGAACCGATCCCTGTGGCATGAAAGGAATCCAAGTGCTGTCATTCTAAACTTACAGAGCAACAGATGGGACATGAAAAAAAGGCTTACTTTACAGAGGTGCTAAGACCTTGCATCATACTAATCATGTGTTTCCTTTATAATTAATGAGGAATGTACACGATGGTGTTTAATGTAAATCCATCACCAACTCTAAGCCCTTCTCATAAGGACACAGCCTTTGTTGTGGAGATCTTTTTTAGTGTACAACATTTTGTATCTGAACTGTTTACATTGTTATTGCTCAGAGGTTTGATTTACCAAGATCAAAAACCATTCTAATATGTCCATCTGTTTCAGTTTATCCCCTCCAACTTGGCTAACTGAAACATGCGTTTTTGAGTTTGTATGCAGAGTCCATCCTTACATCAGGCATCCTCAGCAAAGTCCATCCTTACATGAGGTGTCCCCAGCAGAGTCCGTCCTTCTACAGGTGCCCCCAGCAGAGTCCGTCCTTACATCAGGTGCCCCCAGCGGAGTCCATCCTTACATCAGGTGCCCCCAGCGGAGTCAATCCTTACATCAGGCATTCTCAGAGGAGCCCCTCCTTACATCAGGTGCCCCAAGTGGAGCCTCTCCTTACTTTAGGTGTCTGTCCCCTCTCGATGGACACAGGGCAAAGGGTTGGCGGCATCTACAGTTCCCGGCATTCTCTGTGTGTTCACTGGAGAGGGGAGGGGCCTCCAATCCGTGCAACCAATCGGCTTCAGTGTACAAGAGAATTGTCAATTGGCTGCCCCTCCCCTCTACACTGAACACACAGGGAAATAGTCTTCGCATCGGCTGTGGCGGCCATCTTTTTGTAGCCCGCTGGCCGTTTTTGGCAGAAACATTCCCGATTTCCCGGGACAAAAGCAAAATCCTGGGATTTTAATCGGAACGAGCTCCGATCAGGATGAGGGTCCTAAAATCAGGATTGTCCCATGAAAATCAGGACTGTTGTATGGGTAACAGTTAAAAGTTAAAGGTATATGATTGTTGCCTCAATAAATCACCAAAGCAGCTCCTTGTAATAGAAAACATACAGTGCCTTAAAAAGTATTCATAATCCTTGAAATTTTTCACATTTTGTCATGTTACAACCAAAAACGTAAATGTATTTTATTGGGATTTCATGTGATAGACCAACACAAAGTGGCACATAATTGTGAATTGGAAGTAAAATGAGAAATGATTTTCAAAATAAAATAAAAAATATGTGAAAAGTGTGGCGTGCATTTGTATTCATCCCCCTTTACTCTGATACCCCTAACTAAAATCTAGTGGAACCAATTGCCTTCAGAAGTCACCTAATTAGTAAATAGAGTCCACCTGTGTGTAATTTAATCTCAATATAAATACAGCTGTTCCGTGAAGCCCTCAGAGGTTTGTTAGAGAACCTTAGTGAAAAAACAGCATTATGGAGGCCAAGGAACACACCAGACAGGTCAGGGATAAAGTTGTGGAGAAGTTTAAAGCAGGGTTAGGTTATAAAAAAAATATCCAAAGTTTTGAACATCTCACGGAGCTCTGTTCAATCCATAATCCAAAAATAGAAAGAGTATGGCACAACTGCAAACCTACCAAGACATGGCCGTCCACCTAAACTGACAGGCCGGGCAAGGAGAGCATTCATCAGAGAAGCAGCCAAGAGGTCCATGGTAACTCTGGAGGAGCTTCAGAGATCCACAGCTCAGGTGGGAGAATCTGTCCACAGGACAACTATTAGTCGTGCTCTCCACAAATCTGACCTTTATGGAAGAGTGGCAAGAAGAAAGCCATTTGTGGTGGAGTGGTACCCCACCAGTGTTTGGATGCAGGATTCTCAACCAGGCAGGTTGAGGGGCTCCAGTTTATTTTCTTATTTGGGAGGAAACTGGCTTTTCAGTTTCCTCATTGTTTACTAAAATCTGTTTTGGGATCTGGAGCCCGGGGATTTCGTAGCGATCCGGGTGGGATGAAATCCCCAGTCCTGGGTCCGGGTTTTGCGATCCACCAGCATACTGACTGGTCAGGTGTGTGCTGGGCTATTTGTAGGCACCTGACCATGGTTCTGGGCTCCACCCTCCCGAGGAGTCCAGGCAAGCAAGCAAGGGAGAAGTGTGCATGTCTGCACAGGTCTGTTTGTCAGAGCAGACAGAGGGTCCAAGCCTGTGGGCTGGAAAAGGAAGCTGGAAAAGAGTGCTGAGGTACTGGGTGTACAGGAACTCTGTTATAGAGCCGAGAGGGCTGAAGCATAAGTCTGAGTAGCAGTGCTGCTAAAGAGAGCCAGGTGGCTTGGTATTTTTGATTTAACCTACATTGTTGCTGTGGAAAGCTGAAACCCCTGTGTGGGCAACTCTTCTGTTATCGGACATTTTCTTTCTTTAATAAAAGTGGGCCTACAAGCCCTTAAAACTGCATATCTGGCGTGGACTCAGCTCACTGGTAAGCTCTACCCTTAATCTAAAACAACCCCCGATGTTACACATTGTTAAAAGAAAGCCATAAGAAGTCCTGTTTGCAGTTTGCGAGAAGCCATGTGGGGGACACAGCAAACATGTGGAAGAAGGTGCTCTGGTCAGATGAGACCAAAATTGAACTCTTTGGTCTAAAAGCAAAATGCAATGTGTGGTTTAAAAATAATACTGCACATCACCCTGAACACACCATCCCCACCGTGAAACATGGTGGTGGCAGCATCATGTTGTGGGGATGCTTTTCTTCAGCAGGGACAGGGAAGCTGGTCAGAATTGAGATAGGAAGATGGATGGAGCCAAATATGGGGCAATCTTAGAAGAAAACCTATTATGCCGCGTACACACGGTCGGACTTTTCGTCTACAAAAGTCCAACGGACGCTGACGGACTAAAGCTGGCTGGTAATCCGATCGTGTGTGGGCTTCTCCGGACTTTCAACATACTTTTTTAGCCTCAAATCCGACGTACTTTAGATTTGAAACATGCTTCAAATCTTTACTTCGTAACTACGACGGACCCCGAAATCCGCTCGTCTGTGTGCTAGTCCGACGGACAAAAAGCCACGCTAGGGCACCTATTGGCTACTGGCTATGAACTTCCTTATTTTAGTCCGGTGTACGTCATCACGTAAGAATTCGATGGACTTTTGTGTGATCGTGTGTAGGCAAGTCTGTTCGTTAGAAAGTCCGCCGCAAGTCCGTCGAAAGTCCGCCGAAAGTCTGCCGGAAGTCTGTCGGACAGGCTGTCTGACTTTTGTAGACGAAAAGTCCGACCGTGTGTACGCGGCATTAGAGTCTGCAAAAGACTTGAGACTGGGGCGGAGGTTCACCTTCCAGCAGGACAACGACCCTAAACATACAGCCAGAGCTACAATGGAATGGTTTAGATCAAAGCATATTCATGTGTTAGAATGGCCCAGTCAAAGTCCAGACCTAAATCCAATTGAGAATCTGTGGCAAGACTTAAAAATTGCTGTTCACAGACGCTCTCCATCCAATCTGACAGAGCTTGAGCTATTTTGAAAAGAAGAATGGGCAAAAATGTCCCTCTCTAGATGTGCAAAGCTGGTAGAGACATCCCCAAAAAGACTTGCAGCTGTAATTGCAGAGAAAGGTAGTTCTACAAAGTATTGACTCAGGGGGGGGCGCCATACAGATGTACACCACACTTTTTACATATTTATTTGTAACAAATTTTGAAAACCATTTATCAATTTCCTTGAGGGTTGCCACCTTTTCTTCAAGCCAAACCCGAACACTTTAGCGGCCTGGGACACCTTTGGGTGCCCCAAGAAGAGTAGTAATGCGGTGTGCATAGCATCCCGCAGCGGATAGTGGGTGTGGCCAAATTGCTCTTGTTGACATCATCGCCCTGCCCCCCAGTGATGCCAAACCTGCCACCAGACAGCCGCCCGCAGCTCCCGAACAGCGTCAGATTTGTGTGTAACTATCTTGGTTACTTGGGGAGCCACAGTCCTGTCTGAATAATGTGTCCGGGTTTCAGCCTGCCTGAAGCCCAGACACATGATTCAAAACCTGGACTGTCCAGGTGAATCCCGGACAGGTGGCAAACCCTACTTTCCTTCCACCTCCCAATTATGTGCCACTTTTAGTTTGTCTATCACATAAAATCCCAATAAAATACATTTACATTTTTGGTTGTAAAATGACAAAATGTGGAAAATTTCAAGGGGTATGAATACTTTTTCAAGGCACTGTACTATACCAACCTCTATGGTGGCTCATGTCACCTACCATCCCTCTCTTCTAGCGCTGTGACATCTATCACAATCTTCAGCATCTGACACTTCCGTGAGTGTCAGATGCCTTGGTCCCAGATGCGTGTTGTGGTTCCATCCTCTAATCCTTATTTCACTGCTGTGTACTGTAGTTTAACCACCTCATACCTTGCCCATAGTCAAATGACGTCAGCAGGAGGGATCTCCCATCCTGGGCGGGCGTCATATGACGTCCCCGGCCGTCTAGGGGGAGCGCCACTCGGGAGCTGAAGAGCGTGCCAGGCGGGCCGCGATGTCCGCCAGGCACCTGTGATTTCTGGTAACCGATCGTGTGTTCCCAGTACAGACGAACACTGATCTGTCTCCTCCCCTTGTAAATCCCCTCCCCCTACAGTTAGAATCACTACCTAGGTAACACATTTAACCCCTTTATCACCCCTAGTGTTAACCCCTTCCCTGCCAGTAACATTTATACAGTAATCAGTGCATTTTTATAGCACTGATTGTTGTATAAATGTGAATGGTCCCAAAATAGAGTTAAAAGTGTCTGATATGTCCGCCGCAATGTCACAGTCAGGATAAAAATCGCAGATCGCCGCCATTACTAGTAAAAAAATAATAAAAATGCCATAAATCTATCCCCTATTTTGTATATAAAACTATAACTTTTGCGCAAACCAATCAATATACGCTTATTGCGATTTTTCTTACCAAAAATATGTAGAAGAATACATATCAGCCTAAACTGAGAAAGAAATTAGTTTTGTTTTTGTTTTTAAATTGGGATATTTATTATAGCAAAAAGTATAAAACATTGTGTTTTTTTCAAACTTGTCACTCTTCTTTTGTTTATAGCGCAAGAAATAAAAAATGCAGAGGTGATCAAATACCACCAAAAGAAAGCTCTATTTATGGGGGAAAAAAAATAATAAAAATTTCATGTGTGTACAGCGTTGCATGACCGCGCAATTGTCATTCAAAGTGCGACAGCGCAGAAAACTGAAAATTGGCCTGGGCAGGAAGGGGGTGAAAATGCCCGGTATTGAAGTGGTTAAGGAATACTGCCGCAAGCAAAAAACGGGGGGGGGGGGGGGGACGACACAACTAATCCAGTTTTTTTTTTTCAGAAGAAACAAGGATTCAAACTGCCTTGTTTGGGCACCTGCTGCACTTTTGATCTTTTTTTTTTCTTTTTTTTTATTTTGCTCTTGCATAAATCTTTGCAAATCAGGTTCAGAGAGTGCAGAGCGATGTGTTTGATCTGCAGCTGTCACAGCAGAGGCAGGTGTGGGTCACCCTCTGATGGACATCTCCTGACAATCTGCAGTCCCTGTCTGTAAAAGGGCAGGAAAATGTCCTGTTGCAAGGATGGCAGCACCTGCTCAGACCGCGTGTGCCCCTATCTCTGTACAGGGTTAATTGACTGACACTGTCCTCTTTCCCTCTATATATAAAACAGAGAACATGTACCGCAGCCTGCGGGTCTCTGCTCTGTTTAAAAGAAATACAGAACAAGTAGGAAACGATATCAGTTCTGTTACAGAATCAGTACTTGATCATATTTTATAAGAATAAAATCCATATTATTTCAGTTTTCTGTGAAAGACCGGTTGTATTATATTTTTTATATATTATTTTTATTATATTATTTTATATATAATAAATTATTTTTTTTATCAATTTTTTTTCTGTGCTGCTAGAGCGAATGATCTAGAATTGTGAGCAGGGTGCCCTGAGGCTCTATCCTGGGAGCAATTCTGTTTAACTTGTTCATAAACAATGTGCTGGTATAAATAGTTCAATTTCAGTGTTTGCTGATGATACAAAACTAAGCAGGGCAATAACTTCACAAGCAGCTTGACAAGAAGACCTAGTTAAAATAGAGGGGTGAGCAGATGAGGTTTAATATTAAAAAAAAAATATGAAAAGTAATGCACTCGAGAGCTAAAAATATGAATATACAAGTCACTTGCCAGGGGGAGAACTTCCGGGGACGATCGAGGCTAGAAAAGGATTTGGGGGTCCAAGTAGATGACAGACTCAGTATGCAATGGCAAGCTGCAACAAGAAAGGCCAGCAAATGATTAGCATGCATCAAAAGGGGTAGTTATGCCGCATACACACGACCGGACTTTCCGTCAGAATAGACTCCAACGGTTTTTCCGATAGTGTTCCGCTGAAACGGACTTGCCTACACACAATCACACCAAAGTCTGATCGTTTAGAACGCGATGATGTACGACGGGACTATATAAAAGAAGTTCAGTAGCCAATAGCTGCGTCGTTCTTGGTCCTCGGAATAGCATACAGACCAGCGGTTTTCCCGATAGGAACTGATTCCGTCGGAAAGATTTGAAACATGTTCTATTTCTAGGTCCGTCAGAATTTCAGAAAGAAAAAGCCTGATGAAGCCCCACACACGATCGGAATGTCCGACAGAATGATTCCGTCTGACCTTTTCTGCCGGAAAGTCCGGTCGTGTGTACGCGGCATTACTCAAGAGATAAGACTGTAATTCTACCACTTTACAAAACTCTGGTTCAGTCACATCTTGAGTATGCCGTTTAGTTCTGGTCGCCAGTCCTCAGGAAGGATGTGCTTGAACTGGAGAGAGTCCAGAGAAGGGTAGCAAAGTTAATAAGGGGGCTGAAGAACCTCAGTTACGGGGGACTAGAGGACCTCAGTTATGAAAAATGACTATTGTCACAGTGTGAAACTCTGCCAGCATGTAAATGGGCATAAAAGTGACACCAGATTCTCAAAACTGCAGTTTGAGAAGCTCTGGCAGGTTTATTGTGAATGGAGAAAGCTGTGTTCTAGGCTTTCTCCGGATTTGGTAGTTCTGGATCAGGGCCAAGAGCTTGAAGATTCCAAAGAGTATTGGACGGAACAGAACCTTTTTTTTTTTTTTTTTTTTAACATAAAGTTTATTTATTTGTCACAAACAAACAGAATAAAAAGCAAGTTACATTAGCTTAAGACAGATATTGTACAATAATCAGCCATACCATGTCAAATCAATAAGTACATTGATGATGTTACATTTCAATAGCACAATCAATGGCGACAGTAGACTTTTAAGAAATCAAATCAGGATCGCTATAGGAGACCTCTTGAGGGGGGGCCGGCAGGGACCCTCCAACTCTATTTATATATTAACTGTTTAGCGGGCAGGCCAGGGCAAAAGTAAATGAAGCAGGGATGAGTGGATAGCCAAGAGTATAAGGTGGAGTACTCTGTTTATCTACGGAATGGTCAGGTGTTTTTGCTTCCACCCAGCCCGCCCAAATTTTAAGGGACAGAACCTTCAGGTCCAGGCTTTGCTAATTCTCGGCAGCCTGTGTGAGTGCACAGGTGTGCATGTAGACAGGTAGTGATTAAAGCTGCCCCAGTTGTGAAGGTTGGGGTTAATTGGCGTTTCCTGGGTTTTTTTGGTGGGTTTTCTTGGATCCGACCCCCTGGTCCTATGTACTAGAAAAGGGAACGGAGGCCCAGACCCCTGGGGAAATCTGTTCTAATAAGGGTTTTGGCTTACTAAGGGGGCTCATTCCAAGAGGAGAGACGGGGCCTTGCTCACCGCCGTTGCCATGCCTAGGTTGGAGTTCCCTGCTACCTAGGGGGGTTGCTGGGACCTGCAGTCCGCGATGAAAATGCCAATCCAGGATACTGCCACCATGAACTCAGCCAGATATGGACTCTTTCCTATGCAGGTATGCTGGGGCAGCCACATTCCTGAAGTTAGGCACTAGGGACGTTAGGGAAAAGACTGCACTTTATTTCAGACTGATGTCTGCACATTGGGGTATGCAGGTGGTACAAGAGCTAATAAAGTGTGAAGATACAGTGGTTACGAAGGGCAACAAAGGTTTCTCCAGCTGCCTGTTGTAAATGTGTGCATGCGACAGGTGAGATAGCCTCTTGCAGATAGGGAGATGTTGTCGACACTTCTGCAGTGTCCGTCTTCCATAGCAACAGGAGTATATCTGCACTGCCGAGGCCTTTATCCTGTACACAGATACGGAAGAGAAGTAAAGTGAAGTGCACGCATGAAGTCTGTGCTAAGTGCACGGCAGGACCCCATATCATTGTTGGGAGTGAGGTAGCCATGATACGCTGGACAGGTGGAGAGGGCAAGTGCTATGCGTGCCCCTCCTAAGTGCACAAGTGACCATGGTGATTTACAGTAACATTGGGAGTATGTGTAGATAAGAGATCAGTTGATTGTTCCAGTAGAGGTACCCCCCTGTGTAAGAGAAGTGACCCTATCGAAGTGCCTAGCGTAGCCCAGAAGAGCCCATCCCAGGGCAGGCCTCTCATGTGACCCTTGCTGGGTGCCCAACAAGGAGGGGAACGTGGAGGACGTAACGACCACCCCACCTGCCCACGTGCAGGGGCGGGATAAGCTTGATAAGAGTTACTGCAAAAATTCTATATTTTTTTTTTTTTTGCGGGGGATGCCTAAAATCTGGCTTGTATCTTAGTGCAGACTTCTGGGAAAATCGGTGAACCAATCACACAAGCAGGAAATTATACCTCTGGGGGGCGTTCTCTATACTAACTGTGTACAGAACACCTCCAGGTTGCCATATTATAAAAAATACAGCACTGCAGATTGAAAAGGAAAGGTAATTTTTAATAACATTCAATTACAATATGGCTTTGTATTGCAGTTATCTACGCTATATAATTATTTTATCTGCTATTTTTTTCCCCATGAAAGTGAAGTTACCCTTTCACGGTGAATATATCATTATTACATACCCAATCTGATCCTTTTACAGATTTTATTTTTTAAACGCCCTTATGTACAGTTTACAGATCTGTTTTTATTGATGAGTATCTACACAATACACTCATGCCAATGTAATGAATCAAATGAAAGTTTTAGTTAAAGTGGGAGTAAATTCCCATCTCTGACTTTTACCTATAATAAGGCTTACCTAAAGGTACTGTAAATAACTCCTAAACATGCAAAGTTTAGGAGATATTTACTGTACATGCATCCGATGACGTCACCCGGGCCGATCCTTCAGAGTCCTTTGCTGTAGACGGTGGCTACCACATGCATGCGCGTGAGTGACGTCATCGCGGCTCCGGCCAATCAAACAGCCAGAGTTTGTGGACCCGAAAGGAAGACCGGGTGAAGATGGAAGTGCCTGCAGCGGTGACAGTCCGCCGCTGGAAGGCTTCATTTTCAGGTTAGTTTAACATAATGTGCTAGTATGCGATGCACACTAGCACATTACCTTTCAGGTTGGAAAAAAAAAAAAAGAAAACACCCAGCGGTTTACTACTGCTTTAAGAAGATACAAAGTTATGGATAGTTATTTGTACAAACCATTACACCATGAAATAAAGTTAATTACAATTATTAGGAGCCCACGATCCCTTGACAAGTTCACCGACCAGGATTTTATCAGATTCGGGTAGCATTTTCCAGACTTATAAAGTGTGTTATAGAGGGCAAATGCTGACAAGTGCAAATTAATTGGGCAAATCTTCAGCGAATATACAGGAAATGTGCATCCAATGTGCAGCATATGTGCACTTAGATGGACAATGTAGTAGCACTTCCCTCTTGCAGAGGGCGCCAATGTTGGTGAGTCTCTTTGGAACGGGGAGTTTTGCAGCATGTGGTGCCTTCTAATGTACTTTATAAATTAGGTGAAACAGTTCTCACCTAACCCAGTAGCGGCTGGTGGTTTTTCGTTTGGGGGAGGAGGCAAACAACCCCCCCCCCAATGGCACCTCAACCCCCCCCCCCCCCCCCCCACTGTCTGCCAGTCCACCAGCACTTACCCCATCGGTGGCGGAGATTGGCGGGCATGCAGCATCGGGGATCAGCGGGCACGCAGCGGCAGGGATCGGCGGGCACATTGGGCAGGTGATCAGGCTGCGGCGGACATCTGGTAGCATCTCCTGTGTCCTCTTCTCTTCTGAGATCACGGCGGCTTCCGCCATGCGTGTCCTCCCCTCCTCCTAGGCGTCCAATAGGATCGCCTGACCTTTCAGCCAATTGGGTAATGGGTAACAGACCCGCGCTTCCTGATTGGCGGAGAGGCAATTCAGTGTTAGAAAAGCGAATGTTAATTTGCTTTTCTAACACACCTGGGTGGGCCCCGAGTGCAATGCTATTTTGAAGCCTATTGGAGCCTCTGACTTTAATCAGGTACTTAAAAAAAAAAATCCCCCCTGCTGTAATTCAGGGGCCCGGCGTCCTGAAAGTGGCCGGACGCATAAATAGGGCGTGGCGTGGATAGAGGGGGTGGCGCCCTGTGCCCTTAAGGGAAAGGCCACCCCTGACCTAAGCCCTAGACTGTAAACAATTAAAAACTAATTCTAGGAGGTCTGGACAATCTTTTTCTGTTAATAATTAAAGGAAATGTGAGGCTGCCACTGCGGACCTCTTTTCAATCATTCTAGTTGCCTGGCTGTTTCCAGTTTTGATGCTTTTTTGATGAGTTACTGACCTGGAGCAAGAACGCAGCAATTTTAGTTGGAACTCTTTCACACTTGTTCCCAGTCAGTGATTCGAAAAGAAAGCAACTGGATCAGCAGGAAAACCAGGCAACTAGCATTTTCAGAAAGAGAGGTCAGGAGTGAAAGCCTCCATGCTTCTAAGGGCTCGTGCACACTGCAGCTCAAAAAAAAGCTGCTTTTACAGGCATTTGAGCTTTTATTTCAGCTTGAAGAAGCTTGTACTTATTGGGCTCTTTTGCACGTTTTTATTAAGCTCCTTTGAGCTTTTGTGAGCATATCCGTTTGTAGCACTGCCCTCTTTGGGGGTTGCTTGGTAATGCTTGTTCTCTTGTGCCGCCATGACCCTGTGAACTGTCCAGCCCCTCTGACACTCTAGGTTCAGACATGTTATGTATACCTTTAAATGACACACAGACACAAAGTGAATAGTTTCAACTCTCTCTGACTTTACTTATTCGAGATGAGAGGTTTAAAACTAGGATTATTCAGCCATATCCTGGTTACAGCCAAGACTAGGTTGAAATTAGGCTTGCAGCAATAACAATTAGTAATGACACATGAATAAAAAAAAAATATACACAGTAAACAAGGGATATTGTAAGAAAGCTATATACAAGTAATGCCGCGTACACACAAGTGGATTTTCTTGGATGGTTTTTCCGACGGAATTCCGCTCAAGCTTGCCTTGCATACACACGGTCACACAAAAGTTCTCTGAACTTTCGACCGCCAAGAACGCGGTGACGTACAACACTACGACGAGCCGAGAAAATAAAGTTCAATGCTTACGAGCATGCGTTGAGTTGTTTCCGAGCATGCGTAGGAATTTTGCGCGTCGGAATTTGTACAGACGATCGCATTTTCGGATAGGAACCTTTTCCGACCGAAAAATTGAGAACCTGCTCTCAATCTTTTGCTGGCGGGAATTCGCCAGCAAAAGTCCGATGGAGCATACACACGGTCGCATTTTCCGACCAAAAGCTCTCATCGGTCTTTTGCTGGCTGAGTTTCCGATTGTGTGTACATGGCATAAAAGTCACAAAGAACTAGAACAATGGATATTCCACATTGTTAAATAATGTGCTGTCTAGGCATATATAATATATACACAGTAGAGATGGCATAATAAAATAATAATAAAAGATCCACAGTCTAGTAGTGACTACGGAAGTCCACAGACCATATGAGGTGAAGTGGGGGGGGTCCAGCACTCAGGGCAGCCATCAGGGGGGAGCAGAAACTGTGTTCCAATGGCACCCAGAGTTGCCTCTTCCTTGTGTCTATTGTAAGAAAGCTATCAATGGATATAAGGCGATGTGTCCACTTTAAAGAAGAACCCCGGGCCGGCCTATAATACCTTAATTTATTCTGAGAGATAGTATGCTATAGTTACCAGTAAAGTGTCCCCTTTAAGAGTAATAACAAAACTAAAAGCAAGGCCTTGCACTGTCTTCACCAGCAAAGTTGGAGCTCATAGAACAAAGATTCCCGACTGCAGCAAAGTGATGATGAACAATGCAAAATAGCAAATCCTGGTTGACAGCAATACTGTATTGCTAATTTGTAATCCATGTAAAAGTCACCTGTGCACAGTGTTGAAAGTGTAATACTTGGCAAGGCAGTGGGATCTGTGGGCACAAGCACCCCTCACCAATCCTGATAGACCTTGGCAGCCTCCCGGAAGGACCAACAAATGATTCTTCCTACTGTGGATGGGCAGAGACAGTGGTGAGTGATAATTCAGTGAAACGGCTGGTCATGCGATGTTCAGTGCTGATGCGGGGCGTCCTTCTGCCAGCGGACAACAGTTGGACTCGCTGGGGCTGGATCGGTGGGCTGTGTGTCGCGTGATAGGCCGCAATCTCCTTACACAGCGGCGGAGTGGTGCTCACGCGACGAGATCCAGGAAGCAAGAGAGTGCGGGCCTGGTCAGCAGATCCCTATATAATCTCTCCCACAATTCTCCTACAGAGGAGATGGTCTGCTGGGAGATGCCGTTCACAGTCAGTTCTGTAAAACCAACGATGCCTATCCGGAGGACTACATCTCCCACAATGCTTTCCTCTGTGCTCAGGAGATGATGTCAGTGATTCGGATCCAGCACTAGGGGGAACATAGGAGCAAGGCTAGAAGGCTAGACCAGTCTGCAAAAGTCAGATAACCGAAGTCCGCTCCCAGCTCATTTTTCCTATTTATTTATTTTTTTGGTGTGTTTTCGAGCTTCTTTGAGCTTTTTTTTTTTGTTTTTTTGCGTTTTTCAGCACTTGGGCGTCTTTTCCGCTCGAAAGCTTCTCTCAAAAACGCAAGGTTCTGCCTGTAAGAGCATATACTTGTAAACTCCTGAAAAAGCCATAGTGTGCATGGACACATTGGCTAACATGGAGGGGAGTTTCCAGGCAGAAAAAAATGAGAGCTCAAAAAAGCTCAAAAGCCTGTAGGAGCCGCTTCTTTGAGCTGCAGTGTGCATGAGCCCCTATGTGTATAGGTTTCATGTTTTTAAAGGCAGGCAGTACTGGCTCTTGTACAGTAGGTGGTGCTGTAAAGCTGTGCATAGGGAATACTAAAATATGGTTACCCTTATAGTCTTAAATAGCACTCCTACAGACTGATATTAGATACTGCACCTAGGATTTTATTATCTATTTTTTACAAGCATTTACAGTATATACTGTGTAGAGCCATATTCCTGTCAGGAAGCTTACAATCTAAGGTCCCTATCTCATATGCATACATATATTCATGCAGGCAAGCATACTCATACTAGGACAATTTGAAAAAGGGGCAATTAAACTACCAACATGTCTTTGGAGTTTACAAGGAAACCCAAACAAACCCACAAAGGGAGAACATGCAAACTCCATGCAGATAGTGTCACTATTGCTGAATTATGTGTGAGTGGAAGAACTGTTTAACCACTTCCGGCAAACCGCCATAGCTGTACGTCGGTACTTTGACGTAGAATACCGGGGGATAGCTGCCATAACTCCGATATTTTTTGAAACGGCGGTCCTCTGTAGATTCGCTGCAAGATCACTTTTATCGGCGGCTGGAGATGTGCCCACCCCCCTCCCGCCGCGTTACGGTCGTCTCTGCCCCTTACCGGCGGAGACGATCTGATCCTTTCCCCTCCAAATGTCACTTCCGCCCAACAGTCTTAAAGGGAATTTTTTTTTCAAAAAAAACAAAAAACAAACTTTTTGTTGCATTTAAGTGTAAATGTGAGATCTGAGGTCTTTTTGACCCCAGATCTCACATTAAAGAGGCCCTGTCATGTTTTTTTTTCTATTACATTATTTACATTCCTTGTAATAGGAATAAAATTGATCCAATTTTTTTTTTTTTTTTTTTGTTAAAGGGACAGTGTAAAAATAAAATTAAATAAGAGAAAAAAATTTAAAGCGCCCCGTCCCTCCATACTTGCACGCATACGTAAGTCGTGCCCATATATGTAAACGGTGTTCAAACCACACACGTGAGGTATCACCGCGATCGTTAGAGCGAGAGCAATAATTCGAGCAAAAGACCTCCTCTGTAACTTAAAACTGGTAACCTGTATAAAATTTTTAAACGTCGCCTATGAAGATTTCTAAGGGTCAAAGTTTGTCGCCATTCCACGGGCGGGCGCAATTTTCAAGCGTGACATGTTGGGTATAAATTTACTCGGCGTAACATTATCTCTCACAATATAAAAAACAAATTGGGCTAACTTTACTGTTGTCTTATTTTTTTTATTCAAAAAAGTGTAAAAAAAAATTGCGTTTGTAAGACCACTGCGCAAATACGGTGTGACATAAAGTATTGCAATAATCGCCGTTTTATTCTCTAGGGCAGGGGTCTTCAAACTATGGCCCTCCAGTTGTTCAGGAACTACAATTCCCATCATGCCTAGTCATGTCTGTGAATGTCAGAGTTATACAATGCCTCATGGGATATGTAGTTCCGCAACAGCTGGAGGGCCGTAGTTTGAGGATCCCTGCTCTAGGGTGTCTTGGTATCTTGGTGCACATCTCACTGTTTAACTGCTGTTTTTTTGGGGGGTATATTTACTTAGTGGTAGCGCAGTATATTTTTCTGTTTTTTCTGAAAAAAATATATATAATTTTTGGGGGTTCTAAGTAATTTTCTAGCAATAAAAAAACCTGATTTTAACTTGTAAACAACAGGTTTATAAAATAGGCCCGGTCCTTGAGTGGTTAAATGTCCCTTTTCAAAGGCTTTTAGGTGTAGTCTGTACAGCTTGTGAAATGCATACTGCTCTTTCAGTATGATTAATCTACTGTACGTGTAGGTGTGTTTTGTTATTTTTATATGAATTCACCAGCAGGTTGCAGAGTCAGCATTTTGCGAGAGACGTTTTACAATAATTGTCCTATAGGAAGTTCCCTAAGTGCATTTAGAAGGTATACAGCCGCATCTTATCCTTTGAGGGTGATATCTTTGGGTCTGTTCATGTCTGGAGGGCAGAATTTCAATGTGAATATTTATCAAAGCTGACACCTCCCTCCCTTGGTACATGAGCTGGATCTGATTAAATATCCTTTCTTTTCATTATTTTTTTTTTTCTAAGGCTGTACCACTGACACAAAGGGGGGGGGGGGAGGGTGCGCCAGAGTCAAACTCTATAGAAACCTCAGACACAAAGATAATTAACTTTTTATGCAAGGAGAATTTAATTTCCAGGTTTAATGGGGTGTGGGTGAGGAATAGAATGGGATGACGAATTCCCCAGGGGTGGCGGAGCCTGGGTATCAGTAGACAAGGGGGTGGGGGGGGGGGGGCACGTGTTGCCAGCATTTTGCGGTGATCAGCCTCCTCCAATTATACAGAGCAGCTGTTACCCTGAAAATGCAAAGCAGCAAGCCTGCCCGGCCCCCTGCATGCAGCGGCAGATGCTGAACACACTCTGCCAGGGACAATGTGATATAATGACTCTCCTACTGTGATGGGGGGGCAGCCGCGGGCACTGCACCGCTCAGCAAAAAAAAAAAAAAAAGAACACCTTGTGCATCTCCCAGCTGTAACCTGGAAAGGATTCTTCCTTATTTCCAGTTATCTCCATTTTTATCTTCACTATGGGCAGCAGGATTTTTAATTTTCCTCCATGCTAGTGAAATCCTTAGTTCTGTGCCAGGGACAGTCATGTGTTTGGCCTGGAGAGTCTGCCTTGCTGACTCAGTCTATGTGTGCAAGCGTAGCAGAGTATAGAGAGGAGCGCCCTGGGTGGAATCTAGCTAAACAAACTGCCAAGCTGGCTTGCAGAATTTGTCTGCTTCTTCCAGCAAATAATAAACTCTGGAGCAGAGTTACAGCATGCCAGGCAGGGGAAGACGAGAGGGGTAGAGCATCGCAACCTGTTGGGCCTCGTGCATACTGGGCATTTAGCCCCGGTGCAGGAGACTCTGGTGTGTATGTAGGGTAGGGTTGCCAACTTCATCCCTTTAAACCCGAACACATATGAATTACACAGGTTGTGAGGCTAATTTAATGCAGATAAGGCACCAAGTGAGTTTAATTACCACCTTAATCAGCCACAGAACCTGTGTAATTAATATGTGTTCAGGTTTAAAGGGATGAGGTGGCGACTCTAATGTAGGGGTGAAAGGCAGGGGTTGCTGAATCATACCTACCTAGGTGCATGCAGCAACGGCCTGATGCTGCATCTGTCCCCCCGGCGCCTTGCAGAGTCCCCGAGCAGAGAGCTGCTGACTGTCAGTCACAGCTCTCTGCTTTGCTCCCTCCTCGCTCATTGGAGTGCTGGACTGTGGAGGGGGGCGGCCGGCTCAGCCTCGCAGCAGCTCGCTGGGAGGCTACGCCGGGTGTCGGTCCAGGGATCTGGCGGACCCCGACTTCATAGTCGTGATGACGCGGAGCCTGGACCGACTTCTGTGACGTCAGCAGAGAGCGGACTTCAGCCTGCTCTCTGCTGAAAACGGGTCACAGGACTGCAAAACGAACTGCACTCCTGTGATCCACAGGGGAAGTACAGCCAAACGAGCTTTGGCTATACTTATCCTTTAACCACTTCAGCCCCTCTTAATGACCAGGCCATTTTTTGCAATATGGCACTGCGTCGCTTTAACTGACAATTACGCGGGTATGCGACGCTGTAACCAAACAAAATTGATGTCCTTTTTTTCCCACAAAAAGAGCTTTCTTTTGGTGTTATTTGATCATCTCTGCGGTTTTTATTTTTTGCGTTATAAACCAAAAAAGAGTGACAGTTTTGAAAAAAAAAAAAAAACAATATTTTTTACTTTTTGCTAAAATTTGTTATAATTTTTTTATCCCCCCAAAAAATTAAAAAAACTAATTTCTTCATCAATTTAGGCCAATATATATTCTTCTACATATTTTTGGTAAATAAAATTGCAATAAGCGTATATTGATTGGTTTGCCCAAAACTTATCGCATCTACAAACTACGTGATAGATTTATGGACTTTTATTATTATTATACAGGATTTATATAGCGCCAACAGTTTGCGCAGTGCTTTACAACATGAGGGCAGACAGTACAAATACAATACAAATCAACACAGGAGGGTGTTTTTTTTTTTGAACTTTTACTGGTAATGGTGGCGATCTGCGATTTTTAGCGGGACTGCGACATTGTGGCGGACAAATCTGACCCCAAATTACAGTTTTTGGGGACCAGTGACATTATTACATTGACAGTGCTATAAAAATGCACTGATCAATCTATAAATGACACTGGCAGGGAAGGGGTTAACACTAGGGGGCGATTAAGGGGTTAACTCTATTCCCTGAGTGTTCTCTAACTGTAGGGGGGATGGGCTGCCAGGGCAATGACAGAGATCGCTGTTCCCGATCACTAGGAACAGAAGATTTCTGACATGTCCCCTGTCAGAACGGGGATCCACTTGTTTAAAAAGGCAGATCCCCATTCTGCCTCTGTGCACAAAGATTGCGGGCGCCGGACCCGAGTCTGCCGGACCCGCGGGCATGCTCGCGGCTGCAATCTAACCTGTACGGACCGACATACAGGTACGTCGCTTCACGCAGGAGAGCCGACCTGCCGCAGTAAAAGTACGTGAGCTGGTCAGCAAGTGGTTAAATTGGTACTAAAGACTAAACATTTTTTAACCTAATGCTTTCCTTGCATTAAGGTAAAAAAATGTTTAGGCATCAGCATCTCCCCTCGTCTCCCGAGAAGAGGAGGTTCGCGGCCGCTCTGTGCAATTTTATTGCACAGAACAAGTAAGTATAGACATGTTTGTTATTTATTTATTTTTATTACCTTTACAATCGCTTTAAGGCAGTTCCCCGACTAAGGCCTGGTTCACACCTATGCATTTTTTTGTGCGTTTTCAGTTTTGAAGAAACACACTACAGTCCATTTAACATGGTTTCCTATGGATGTAGTTCATATCTGTGCATTTTATGGAAAGGGCCAGGGACTTTTTCTGGTTTTTGGTTCCATAGACTTCAATGGTTCAAAAACGTGTATTGAAAAATGCAAAAATGCATCGGGAACATTTAAACTGCAACCTGCATAGGTGTGAATCGAGATGAAACGTGTCACTGTGTGCAGCAATAAAAATACAGAGTTCCTTTAAAGTGCTGTCCCGCGTCACTACACTCTGTCGCCTGAGGTATTTTGCAATTAAGATGGACACCGCAGAGCCCATGCCCCCACCACCAGTCCAGCGTACCCACGCCACCTCACTACCAGCAACAGAATGGGGTTCCGCTGTGCACACAGCGCAGACTTCATGTGTGAACTTGTTAACTTCTTTCTCTCGCCGCCTGTGTTGTCAGGCTAAGGGTCTCTCTAACGCTGGTTTGGTCCCGGCTGCTACGGGAGACCGACTGCTAGGTAGGGAGCCAGATCACTGACACCCTTGCTACTGAAGGACCCGTCACCTACACCAGGTACCATAATTCACGACTGGCTGCATTGTACCTTGCACTAGAATTTGGTTACCCATAGCAACTGCATTACGCCTCCTGCTTGTCTTCCCGAGTAGACCTGTTGAAATGGCTTTGCTTCATACCCCACATGTGCTTTACTGACCCTAGTTCTTTTGATACACCAGAACCCATCATGCACCCCTTAACTTCAGACCAGGCTTAGAACAGTTGATGCAACTTTACTTAAAAGTCTTAGCACTACAGTTCAACATGAACAATAACTTGAACATGTCCCTGACTATCTCTACTAGGCTGGCCAGGCATACTTCCCAAAAGCCAGTAGTCCATTCTTTGGTGCTTTCCAAGGCTTTGAAGATCTCTGGGCTCCTGGTGCCTCCGACTGACTACAAGGTGCAGCAGTCCCCTTCCACAATAATAACTCCATCTCTTTTGAGCGGGCCGCTGGAGAAAAGGGCACCAAACCCTGCCCTCCCTCTTATTTATATCACAGGTGAGCAGGCTGTGTCCAAAAAGCCTGGGAACAGCAGCACACAGGTAACTCTTTCCCCCCAGCCTGGACCAGCCACTGTCTCAACTAACAATTCTGTAAGCAACCTGCCTACATGCTTGCTGAAAAGTAAAGGAGGGGACAGAGACCAGACCAGTCCCCCTGCACAAGGAGAGAGAGAAGCATCGACCAGTCTTTATTACAGGAAGGGGCGGAGACAAGACCCGTCCCCCTGCACAAGGAGAGAGAGCAGCAGAGACCAGTCTTTATTACAGGAGGGGACGGAGACAAGATCAGTCCCCCTGTACAAGGAGAGAGAGCAGCAGAGACCAGTCTTTATTACAGGAAGGGGCGGAGACAAGACCAGTCCCCCTGCACAAGGAGAGAGAGCAGCAGTGACTGGTCTTCATTACAGGAAGGGGCGGAGACAAGACCCGTCCCCCTGCATAAGGAGAAAGAGGAGCAGTGACCAGTCTTTATTACAGGAAGGGGCGAAGACAAGACCAGTCACCCTGCACAAGGAGAGAGAGCAGCAGTGAGCTGTCTTTATTACAGGAAGGGGCGGAGACAAGACCAGTCCCCCTGCACAAGGAGAGAGAGCAGCAGTGACCAGTCTTTATTACAGGAAGGGGCGGAGACAAGACCCGTCCCCCTGCACAAGGAGAGAGAGCAGCAGTGACCAGTCTTTATTACAGGAAGGGGCGGAGACAAGACCCGTCCCCCTGCACAAGGAGAGAGAGCAGCAGTGACCAGTCTTTATTACAGGAAGGGGCGAAAACAAGACCAGTCACCCTGCACAAGGAGAGAGAGCAGCAGTGAGCTGTCTTTATTACAGGAAGGGGCGGAGAGAAGACCAGTCCCCCTGCACAAGGAGAGAGAGCAGCGGTGACCAGTCTTTATTACAGGAAGGGGCGGAGACAAGACCCGTCCCCCTGCACAAGGAGAGAGAGCAGCAGTGACCAGTCTTTATTACAGTAAGGGGCGGAGACAAGACCAGTCCCCTTGCACAAGGAGAGAGAGCAGCAGTGACCAGTCTTTATTACAGGAGGGGCGGAGACAAGATCAGTCCCCCTGCACAAGGACAGAGAGCAGCAGTGACTAGTCTTTATTACAGGAGGGGTGGAGACAAGACCAGTCACCCTGCACAAGGAGAGAGAGCAGCAGTGAGCTGTCTTTATTACAGGAAGGGGCGGAGACAAGACCCGTCACCCTGCACAAGGAGAGAGAGCAGCAGGGAGCTGTCTTTATTACAGGAAGGGGCGGAGACATGACCCGTCCCCCTGCACAAGGAGAGTGTCACGGACAAATACTCACCGAGGCCGAGATGCCGAGAGCGGCTCGCCCTTACGACCACGCGCACCCAGACCCCATAAATGGGTACAGGAGGCTGAGGGCACGCGGAGGCACGGGCTTCCGGAAGGATGGTAGGTTCCGAAGCTGGAAGCGGGTGTCCTGGGATCCGTAAGGAGCAGGGCTGAAAACACAAGCAGAGGTTAGGGTACAAGCAGGTGATAATCAGGGTATCACAAGATCCAGCAGTGCAGTGGTTAAGCAGGCCAGGGTTTGGTGCACAGATCAGGCAGCAAGAATCAAGATAGTCCAGCAGAGTGGTACTTAAACAGGCCAGGGGTCTGGTACACAGGTCAAGCAGGTTATAGGTAGGATTGTCCAGCAGAGTAGTAGTTAAACAGGCCAGGGGTTTGGTACACAGATCAGGCAGCGGTACAAAGGGACAATCCGGGAGAGTAGTAGTTAAACAAGCCAGCAGAGGTTCGGTACACAGATCAGGCACAGCACAAAGGGACAATCCGGGAGAGTAGTAGTTAAACAAGCCAGCAGAGGTTCGGTACACAGATCAGGCACAGTACAGGGTAACACAGGCTCAGGGAACAGGGAGAGCTGACGACAAACCAGCAACCCGACTGGGCGCTGGAGCCGTCAGATATAGTCCCCCTGCCCGGCGAGCGCGTCAGTGTGACGCGCTACCGGGCACCCGCACGGGCTACGGCGCGCACACGGGGACCGCCATGCACCCGCGCGCGCCGCACCATCAGGCCGCGGACGGGTGTGCGGCGAAGTGCTCGTCTCGTGCGCATGCGCACCGGAGCCCGGCGAGCGGAGACGCTCCCTGGCTCCTGACAGTGCCCCCCTCCTAAGGGCGGACACTGGACGCCAAGGCTGGTCATCAGTTCCGGATGATCTTGATGAAACATTCGAATTAACTGTGGAGCGTGCAGATTCCTGGCGGGCTCCCAGGAATTATCTTTGGGGGGGTACCCCTTCCATTGAATCAGGTACTGTAACTGTCTGCCCCTCTTTCTGCAACCAAGAATGGATTCCACTTCGAATTCAGTCTCGCCATCGATTCTGACTGGCGGAGGAGGGGGTTCTCCTCTTCCCGGAAAAGGACTGGGCACCACAGTCTTCAATAGTGACACATGGAAAACGGGGTGAATCCGGTATGTCTTGGGAAGTGTCAATTCCACAGCCACAGGGTTGATAATCCTCCTGACTTGAAAAGGCCCTATGAATTTAGGCCCGAGCTTTCGAGATGGCAGCGGTAATCTCAGATTAACGGTGGACAGCCAGACCTCATCTCCTACATCAAATTTTGGGTTTGCCTTTCTGCCCCGGTCGTACTGTCTTTTGTAGTCCTCCTGGGTTTTGCGTAGTGTGTCTTGTATTTTTTGAACGTTAGTTTGTAGTGAATTTATCCTATCCTGGACTGCAGGAACTGCCGTTTCGGGGATGTTGTTAGCGAAGGATGTGGGATGGAACCCACAATTGATCCAGAAAGGGGTCTGGTTGGTGGAGGCATGGATAGAGTTATTGTACGCAAATTCAGCGTAGGAGAGGAGGCTCGCCCAATCATCCTGGGATCCCGAGCAGAAGCAGCGGAGGTATTGTTCTAGCGTCTGATTGGTCCTTTCTGTCTGGCCATTGCTTTGGGGATGATAAGCCGAAGAAAGACAAATGTTGATACCCAAGGCCTTGCATAGTTCCCTCCAGAATTTGGACGTGAACTGGACGCCTCTGTCCGACACGATGCTCCTTGGTATTCCATGGAGCCTAACAACCTCCTTTAGAAAGATGTTGGCCGTGTCTACGGCAGAGGGAGTACCCCTCATGGGCAGAAAGTGAGCCATTTTGGAAAGGCGGTCGACAACAACAAGGATGGTGGAGAAACTCTCTGAGCTGGGTAGATCCACGATGAAGTCCATGGACACATCAGCCCATGGTCGTTCCGGAATGGGCAAAGGTCTGAGCAGACCCCAGGATTTGGTGTTTTGGCCCTTGTTTCTCTGGCACAGGGAACAGGAAGCCACATATTCTTTACAATCCCTTCTCCATCCTGGCCACCAAAAAGAACGAGAAAGGAGTTCAGCCGTCTTCTTATTCCCAAAATGTCCTGCCATCTTATGATCATGACACATCTGAAGGGTTAAGGGCCGAGTCACTTGTGGTACAAATATTTTTCCCTTAATCCAGAAAAGATCTTCGTATCTTCTCAGGGAATGCACAGCTGGTTCTGTACAAGCGCCTGAAGAAGATTTGATGGAGGATATCAAGTCTGCTTGAGTTAGTCCGAGGAAATTTTGGGGAGAGAGGATCGTGCTGGGTGTTGGTATTTGGGAGTCTGCGGAAAACATCCGTGAAAGGGCATCAGCCTTCCCGTTCTTTGCCCCAGGTCTGTACGCTATATGGAAATTAAAGCGAGAGAAGAAAAGGGCCCAACGGGCTTGGCGGGGTTTTAAGCGTCTTGCTGTTCTGAGGTACTCGAGATTCTTGTGATCCGTAAAGATCATCACCGGATGAACTGCCCCCTCCAGCAGGTACCTCCATTCCTCCAAAGCAAACTTTATAGCCAGCAGCTCTCTGTCACCCACGTCGTAATTGAGTTCTGGTGGGCTGAGTTTCCGAAAAGCGAAAGCTACTGGGTGCAGAATGGCCTTTGGTCCCTGTCTCTGGGAAAGAATTGCTCCGGTTGCGATTTCCGATGCGTCTACCTCCAATATGAAGGGTTGAGTCGGGTCAGGATGGCAGAGGATTGGAGCGGAACTGAATAGTTCTTTTAATTTAAGGAAAGCCTCTTGAGCCACTGTGGACCACTGAAAAGATTGATGCTGCCGAGTTAATTGGGTAATAGGTGCCACAATGGCCGAGAATCCCACGATAAATTTCCGATAGAAACTGGCGAATCCTATAAATCTCTGTACTCCTTTTTTATTAGATGGAGCTGGCCATTCCTGAATTGCCTGAATCTTCTGAGGGTCCATGGCCACCCCATTGGTAGAGAGTATGAACCCCAAGAATTGTATGGTTGATCTCTCAAATTCACATTTTTCAGCTTTCAGGTATAGCTTGTGTTGTCGCAGAATAGCAAGAACCGTTTTAACGTGCCTCCTGTGCATCTCCAGCGTAGGGGAGAAAATAAGGATATCGTCCAGATATACCACGAGAAAGTCATCTAGATATTGTCGAAATATATCATTCACTAGATGTTGGAAGGTGGCTGGGGCGTTGCAGAGACCGAATGGCATCACTAAATACTCGAAGTGACCGAATCTAGATCTAAAGGCCGTCTTCCATTCGTCTCCCGCCCTGATCCTGACGAGATTGTAAGCCCCTCGGAGGTCGAGTTTAGAGAACACCTTGGCTGATCGGAACCTCTGGAACAACTCGGGGATGAGCGGTAACGGGTACCGGTTCTTAATTGTAATGTTGTTTAGTTGTCGATAGTCTACGCAGGGTCTTAGGGTACCATCTTTTTTCCCGACGAAAAAGATACCCCTCCGGCGGGTGAGGATGAAGGGCAGATGAAACCCTTCTCAAGATTTTCGTCTATGTACTGCTTCAGGACCTCCAACTCGGTTTCAGACAGGGGAAATATCCGGCCAAATGGAATCTCAGATCCAGGAAGAAGGTCAATTGGACAGTCGTAGGCCCTGTGAGGTGGTAGGCGGTCAGCCATTTGTTTGCTAAAAACTTCTTGAAACTCGAGATACTCGGAGGGGACGTGTTGGAGATTGCCTGGTGGTACCGCCATTGTGGCACAAACTTTGGAATCCGGGAGCAGGCAGTGCTGAGAGCAATACTGAGAAGGATACCGACTTGGTGCTCCATTTGATTAGTGGATCATGAGCTTGTAGCCATGGTAGGCCAAGTATGATGGGAAAGATTGGTGAACGGATTAGGTCAAGCCGTAAGAACTCCCGGTGACCGGAGTCTGTGACTACTGGAATAGGTTGGGTCTCCTGGGTGATGGGACCAGAGCAAGGAAGGGATCCGTCGGCCAAATGTATTTGTAAATCCTGCTCTTTGGTTTGTAGAGGGATCTTCAATCTGTGTGCCAAGGTGGAATCTATGAAACAGCTGCAGGCCCCGGAATCAACGATGGCCTGCAGGCGAGTCTCCCTTTCCGGAAGCTGTAGAGAAACAAACAACATCACATAAGCCTTGGGAATGTTATTGTTTGGAAAGTTCAATACGTTTGATTGAGGGAACTTACTAGGCCTGATCGGACAGCTGCGTAGGAAGTGTCCGGTTCCTCCGCAATAGAGGCAAAGGTTAGACTGCCGCCTGCGTTGCTTCTCTTCGGAGGTTAATGGACCTCGGACCAAGCCGAGCTGCATTGGTTTGGCCTCAGAGACCGATGCAGTGGGAACTGAAGATGAATTGGAGGGTACCGTGGAGTGAGGTCTTGGTGACGCCCAGGCAGGGCGAGGCAGCTGAAACCGTTCTGAGCGCCGCTCCCGAAGACGCCGATCAAGCTTGGTCGCTGCTTGAATGAGTTCCTCTAGGGAAGCAGGGGTCTCCATCCTAGCTAACTCATCTTTGAGTAATTCAGACAAGCCCTGACGGTATTGATAATGTAAGGCCGGCTCATTCCAGTTTGTGCCGGCCGCCCATTTACGGAACTCCACTGTATAGTCCTCAATAGGTCTTCTTCCTTGGGACAGGTGGTGCAAGATAGCTTCAGCTGTGGCCATGCGTTGCGGATCATCGTAGAGCTGGGTCATGCTCTCAAAGAAGGCCTCGATAGTGTTCAGGGCAGGACTGCTCTGTTCCATCAGGCTGTGGGCCCAAGCCTGGGGTTCTTCGGATAGCAGGGAAATCACAAACCCCACTTTGACGATTTCTGAGGAGAAGGTTCTCGGCTGTAGAGCGAAGTAGAGGGAACATGCGTTTTTAAAAGCCCTAAACTTCTTGCGGTCTCCCGAGAACCGTTCAGGTGTAGGGACCCTGGGCTCAGGAAGAGCCATGACCACAGTGGGATTGGCCGGAGCTTGGGGAAGTGGACCCCCACCGCTGGGTGCAGGAGCTGCGGCTGCGGAAGGTAGTAACCCGGTGATCTGCTGCAGACGGTTATCAATTTGTGTATAACCTTCTTGTAACTTCTGTACGGAGTCCGCAAGGGTAGATACTTGTTGACACAGGATCTCCAGAGGAGAGCGCGCTCTGTCGGCCTCAGACATCTGGCTGGTTTGTACTGTCACGGACAAATACTCACCGAGGCCGAGATGCCGAGAGCGGCTCGCCCTTACGACCACGCGCACCCAGACCCCCGAAATGGGTACAGGAGGCTGAGGGCACGCGGAGGCACGGGCTTCCGGAAGGATGGTAGGTTCCGAAGCTGGAAGCGGGTGTCCTGGGATCCGTAAGGAGCAGGGCTGAAAACACAAGCAGAGGTTAGGGTACAAGCAGGTGATAATCAGGGTATCACAAGATCCAGCAGTGCAGTGGTTAAGCAGGCCAGGGTTTGGTGCACAGATCAGGCAGCAAGAATCAAGATAGTCCGGCAGAGTGGTACTTAAACAGGCCAGGGGTCTGGTACACAGGTCAAGCAGGTTATAGGTAGGATTGTCCAGCAGAGTAGTAGTTAAACAGGCCAGGGGTTTGGTACACAGATCAGGCAGCGGTACAAAGGGACAATCCGGGAGAGTAGTAGTTAAACAAGCCAGCAGAGGTTCGGTACACAGATCAGGCACAGCACAAAGGGACAATCCGGGAGAGTAGTAGTTAAACAAGCCAGCAGAGGTTCGGTACACAGATCAGGCACAGTACAGGGTAACACAGGCTCAGGGAACAGGGAGAGCTGACGACAAACCAGCAACCCGACTGGGCGCTGGAGCCGTCA
Source organism: Lithobates septentrionalis (assembly GCA_037952835.1). Lineage (NCBI taxonomy): Eukaryota > Metazoa > Chordata > Amphibia > Anura > Ranidae > Lithobates > Lithobates septentrionalis. Next base: position 762,028 of record JBBDGP010002754.1, read on the forward strand.
GATATAGTCCCCCTGCCCGGCGAGCGCGTCAGTGTGACGCGCTACCGGGCACCCGCACGGGCTACGGCGCGCACACGGGGACCGCCGTGCACCCGCGCGCGCCGCACCATCAGGCCGCGGACGGGTGTGCGGCGAAGTGCTCGTCCCGTGCGCATGCGCACCGGAGCCCGGCGAGCGGAGACGCTCCCTGGCTCCTGACAGAGAGAGAGCAGCAGTGACCAGTCTTTATTACAGGAAGGGGCGAAGACAAGACCAGTCACCCTGCACAAGGAGAGAGAGCAGCAGTGAGCTGTCTTTATTACAGGAAGGGGCGGAGAGAAGACCAGTCCCCCGCACAAGGAGAGAGAGCAGCAGTGACCAGTCTTTATTACAGGAAGGGGCGGAGACAAGACCTGTCCCCCTGCACAAGGAGAGAGAGCAGCAGTGACCAGTCTTTATTACAGTAAGGGGCGGAGACAAGACCAGTCCCCTTGCACAAGGAGAGAGAGCAGCAGTGACCAGTCTTTAATACAGGAGGGGGCGGAGACAAGACCAGTCCCCTTGCACAAGGAGAGAGAGCAGCAGTGACCAGTCTTTATTACAGGAAGGGGCGGAGACAAGACCTGTCCCCCTGCACAAGGAGAGAGAGCAGCAGTGACCAGTCTTTATTACAGGAAGGGGCGGAGACAAGACCAGTCCCCTTGCACAAGGAGAGAGAACAGCAGTGACCAGTTTTTATTACAGGAGGGGGCGGAGACAAGACACGTCCCCCTGGACAAGGACAGAGAGCAGCAGTGAGTGGGCTTTATTACAGGAAGATCCTGCACAGAGGGAAAGTCTCACACTGGATTACTGCACAGATCTGGAAGAAATATACAAAGCCTGCCAAGATTCAAAGAAAACTACACATATGACTCCTGTATATAGACATAGATATTTGCTGATCATACTTCAAATGTTTGTTTTGAATTGCAGTACATTAGACTCATTAAGTGACTGTTAGATGAACCTGTTATGGTACCATTTTTTTTTTTATTTTTTTTTTTTTAACTGTACTTTTTTTTACCTGTACTGTGTTATCTGCTATGAAAAACTTCCCCACACGCAATGTCACTGTGTGACAAAATAAAACCCCATGGGAATAGACAGATAAGATAAACAATGCGAGTCAGACACAACGATACACAAGATGATGATTCTCGCACTGACAAAGTCTACATTTTATTTTATGTGCTTGCTTTGAATCCTATATCTTCTCATCTTTTCTTTATTTTTGTTTGATGTTTATTCCTAGATATTTTAACAGATATTACCATCCATTATAACAGCTTTGGCTGACCAGTCTTTATTACAGAAAGGGACGGAAACAAGACCAGTCCCCCTGCACAAGGAGAGAGAGAAGCATTGACCAGTCTTTATTACAGAAAGGGGCGGAGACAAGACCAGTCCCCCTGCACAAGGATAGAGATCAGCAGTGACCAGTCTTTATTACAGGAGGGGTGGAGACAAGACCAGTCCCCCTGCACAAGGAGAGAGAGAAGCATTGACCAGTCTTTATTACAGAAAGGGGCGGAGACAAGACCAGTCCCCCTGCACAAGGATAGAGATCAGCAGTGACCAGTCTTTATTACAGGAGGGGTGGAGACAAGACCAGTCCCCCTGCACAAGGAGAGAGAGAAGCATTGACCAGTCTTTATTACAGAAAGGGGCGGAGACAAGACCCGTCCCCCTGCACAAGGAGAGAGAGCAGCAGTGACCAGTCTTTATTACAGGAAGGGGCGGAGACAAGACCCGTCCCCCTGCACAAGGAGAGAGAGCAGCAGTGACCAGTCTTTATTACAGGAAGGGGCGGAGACAAGACCCGTCCCCCTGCACAAGGAGAGAGAGCAGCAGTGACCAGTCTTTATTACAGGAAGGGGCGGAGACAAGACCCGTCCCCCTGCACAAGGAGAGAGAGCAGCAGTGACCGGTCCTTATTACAGGAGGGGCGGAGACAAGACACGTCCCCCTGGACAAGGACAGAGAGCAGCAGTGAGTGGGCTTTATTACAGGAAGATCCTGCACAGAGGGAAAGTCTCACACTGGATTACTGCACAGATCTGGAAGAAATATACAAAGCCTGCCAAGATTCAAAGAAAACTACACATATGACTCCTGTATATAGACATAGATATTTGCTGATCATACTTCAAATGTTTGTTTTGAATTGCAGTACATTAGAGTTAGACGCAATAAGTGACTGTTAGATGAGCCTGTTATGGTGCCATTTTTTTTTTTTTTTTACCTGTACTGTGTTATCTGCTATGGAAAACTTCCCCACACGCACTGTCTGAGTCAGCCACACTGTGTGACAAAACAAAACCCCATGGGAATAAACAGATAAGGTAAACAATGCGATTGAGTCAGACCCAACCATACACAAGATGATGATTCTCGCACTGACAAAGTCTACATTTTATTTTATGTGCTTGCTTTGAATCCTATATCTTCTCATTTTTTCTTTATTTTTGTTTGATGTTTATTCCTGGATATTTTCACAGATATTACCATCCATTATAACAGCTTTGGAAGTATTTGTTTATATATTGCTTCTCATGTTTTGCATCATTGTATCCCAGAAAGCAGTATATCTGTAACAGTGCAAGGCAGTGCATAGACGGTATCTGAGCTATACTGTAGGGCCAAAAGTGTGTGGACACCTGACCACCACACCTATCTGAGCTTGTTGGACATCCCTTTTCCAAACCATGGGCATTAGAGGGGATCTTCGGTCCACATTATATGCTGCACTGTGAAGTCACATATTGGATTTCAGTAATCTATCAACAAATTTTTTTTTTCCTCCATATCGTTTTGCACTTTTGTGCGTTTTTTATGCGACTTTGGTTTCTTTCTGCATTGTTGCATAGGACTGCACTAAATTAAACATTTTTGTTGTATATAATACAATCCTATCACATTTGCACTGTATAGTTGCACTTTATTTGAATTTATGCTACTTAAGAATATGGTCACATTACACATGTATTATTGCGTTATATTTTCTTCATATATGTTCTCATGCATAGAGTCTTTTTGTGTCAAAACTTAGTGTTGCACTTTACAATTTGCATATTGTCTGCACTTTTGTGCATTTTTTTATGCGACTTTGTTATTGCTTTTGTCGCATGGGATCGCGCTAAAACTAAATATTTTGGTTGCGTATAATACAATTCATCATATGTGCACTGTATAGTTGCACTTTATTTGAATTTATGCTATTTAATGTTTATGGTCATATTGCACTTTAATAATACAGTGATATATCTACTTTCATATATGCTTTTTTGCACAGGATCATCTTGTGTTTATACCTAGCGTTGTTTATTTTTTACAAATACTGTAGCTGCTGACTTTAATTAGATACGCACTTACCAGTCCAAGGGATTCAACACTGTGCTCACCTGGGCCGGTCTAGTGTGGGAAGCCAGCTGTGACCTCCTGTGGCTTCATAGCTGGCTCCCCACTGTGCATGTGTGAATCAGGCTGCCAGTGATTTGTGAATAGACCTGCAGCCTCCAGGGACTTATAATGTGTCCCAGGAGCAGGGGCGTTGCTAGGTCTACAAAAGTTCTGGGGCTAGAGCCCATAGCAGCATAGTACAGAAAGTCATACGCTTGGGTGGGCATACACATGTATATAATATACGTGTGTGTGTGTGTGTATATCTCTAGAAAGCCTCCCCCTTCCATCAGGGTCCCCAGAGAGCCCCCCTTACATTAGGGTCTCCAGAGAGCCTCCCCCTTTATCAGGGTCTCCAGAGAGCCTCCCCCTTTATCAGGGTCCCCAGAGAGCCTCCCCCTTAAATCAGGGTCCCAAGAGAGCCCCCCCACTTACATTAGGGTCCCCAGAGAGCCTCCCCTCCCCTTGGGGACCCTTGCAGAGACTCGGGGCTATGGGCCCCAGATTCTGGGCTATAGCCCCAAAAGCCACCCCCTAGCGACGCCACTGCCCAGGAGGATGCAGGCAGGAGGGGGCCAAACCTCCACTCTGATCACCCAACCGAAGTGGACCTGTCAGAATTAGGTACTAATAGAGTAATGGGCCAATAGGAATATGTGGCGCGGGAGGTAGCAGCTGGGGATTTTTCAATGAAAACAGGGAAGCTACAAACTCTACTTTTAGAGTGCTGGACCTTTGACTCTCAGAGCATATTAGAGATATGACAGGGTCTCTCTCTTTAGGATGGGTTCACACTTATGCGAATTGGATGCCAGTTTACCCACATGCAATTCGCATGACAGGAGATTGTGACCGGCTCTCAATGGAGCTGGTTCACACATCTCCGGGGCAGCTGCGGAGCAAAATGCACAGGGGTCCTATGCGGCTTTGGCTATGTTTCAGGTCCTAATTCAGCCTAAAATTTCGGGCCTGATTCATCCCTGAAACGGAGAAGAGGGACGCGCCGGATACCTGCTGTCAGCCGCATCCGTTTCAAGTGTGAACCCGGCCTTAAACACCCTGTATTCAGATATGTCAGCAATAACCTTCAGAATCAGCCTCTATAAAATATAAATACATGAACAGCTGCTTGTTAAAATTAGCAAGAAAAGGTAGCAACACAACATTGTGATGTTTTATGTCTCCCGACTGTGTTATTATTTACATGATTATTTTCATGATCAGGACAAGCCCCAGTACTACATGTACTTCGTGGCTCTACTGACGATAAACTTGGCCATGTTGACATTATCAACACACTAACCTATAATTTTCATTAATTAAAACGGAAATCATTTTCAGGGTGTTTTTAGCACAAAGCAACTGTAGGACATGTGTGCGTAGGGCTGGGTCACCCAAAGCCTCTTATATTTAATTTGGCTTTTATGTCTATAAAAAACTAAAATATTGCTTTAAAATATAGGATTGGGTTAGTGCTTGGTCTGCTCCCAGGTCCAACCCTGCTTACTACAGCAAATCTTTTTTATGATAAATTCAAGAATTTGGCCCTGGTTACAAAGAGCCTAAGAAAAGAGAAAAAAGTAACTCCGGAAAATTGTTTTATTTTGTCTTTTTTTTTTTTGAGCAGATAACAGTTAAAGCTCAATTCCATTCTTTCTTCTTTTAAATGTCCCTAAGATGTTGTTATAAAAAGTAGCTAAGGCTGCAATACTCACCTTTCATTCAGAGCTGTCCCCGTGCAGTACCTTATTCCCACCACAAGATGTCATCAGTCTCCCAAGTTAAATGATGACCGGCGTCGCTCAATTCACAGGGCTAACCAAAGCCTTTGAGTTCAGACCATCATGGTCCAGCCCCCCTGGTTCATCCAAGACTATCCAGCGCTGGAGAACACTGAAGAGGAAGAGGACCCAGCGTATGATGTGGCTGGCCAGAATATGTAAGTTTAAGGTAAGTAAAAGAATTAAAAAATCTATTTTACAGGGGAGAGGAGGAGCATTGAGCCCCGAGTTGAGTCTAGCAGTTGAGGGCCAATAAAACCTTGTGGTTGAGCCATGTTTTTACCCCCCACCCTCCCCCCCTTAGCATGCCATGGCCATTATGGTTTGCTTTGTGGCCGCAGTGGGAATTATACCCCCTGACGCTTTCAGGGGGTACAATTCAGCAAGCGCAACCTATACAAGTGAATGAGTACAGCACGCTAGTGCAAGGTTCAAGGGCTTAACTGCCTCAATACTGGGTACTTTCACCCCCTTCCTACTCAGGCCACTTTTCATCTTTCAGTGCTCTCGTGCTTTGAATGATAATTACTCAGTCATGCAACACTGTACTCAAATTCAAATTTTATTATTTGATTCACACAAATAGAGCTTTCTTTTGGTGGTCTTTGATCACCACTGAAAAAAGACTGAAAATTTTGAAAAAAATATAAAATATGGTGTTGCCCCCCCGTAAAAAGATACCAAACATGTCACCCTTTAAAATTGCGCACGCTTGTGAAATGGCGCCAAACTTCAGTATTTAAAAATCTCCATAGGCAATGCTTTATAAGCCTTTATTGGAGCATTACAGAATCGTCCTGCTATGTGGCCTCCCGTTCAGGTACGTCCACTCAGAACGGGGAAGCCAAGGTACATAAACGGCCAGGTGGGAGGCGGTTAAAGCAGGAGGTGAGAAGACGGTACAATGCCTTCTCACCGCCTTTTAAATGCTCTCACTCTGAGGAGCAATTAGAATGCAGATCTTTCTTTACAGACCAAAGCAAATGTGAACAAGCCCTAACATATCTGTAAGGTTTTATTTTATTTTTTCTCTGTTCAACATTTTACAGTTGTCACAGAGAAAATTGAGTACTGTCCGTGATACTTTTTTTATTTGCACTAACATACAATTTTTCAGGACAAGCTTTCGGGGTATGTCCCTTTCTTCAAGGACATACCCCAAAAGCTTGTCCTGAAAAATTGTATGTTAGTGCAAATAAAAAAAGTATCACGGACAGTACTCAATTTTCTCTGTCACAATTGCACTAATACAGCTACAATCAAATCAAGTACAGTTGTCACTGAAACAGGATTTGAGGGAAATTTTATTCCGGGAATGCCTTTTTCTGGGTGACAATGATCTGGGGAGGGCTTTCTCCTCGTATTGTGGAAATTTCTACCTCCTTTCTTTTGTGTCTCTGGGTTCAGGAAGCGCTGGGAGATCTCCCCTACGAGGGCACAGAATACAATAAAAACATATGGCTCTATCTCTATCCAACACAAAAAATAAAAAGTTTTGTCTGGAGATGCCATGAATGCCTTCCAACTCCTTACTGCATGGGTTACAAGTATGCCCAGGGCTTTTTTTTCAGCTGGAACTTGGTGGAACTGAGTTCTACCACCTCTGGTTCAGGCCCTCTGCTCCCTGCTAACCACTATCACTTGTAAACACAGAAGTCTGGCTTCTACATATGAATACATTGCTACATATGAATGGGGATGCAGAGGTACACACCTGTGAAGGAAGGCTGAACTCTGCACTCTTTGTTTGGCACACCCCTGAACTCTGCACTCTGTATGCAATGCACCCCTTAACTATGTATGCAATGCACCCCTTAACTATGTATGCAATGCACCCCTGAACTATGTATGCAATGCACCCCTTAACTATGTATGCAATGCACCCCTTAACTATGTATGCAATGCACCCCTGAACTATGTATGCAATGCACCCCTGAACTATGTATGCAATGCACCCCTTAACTATGTATGCAATGCACCCCTTAACTATGTATGCAATGCACCCCTGAACTATGTATGCAATGCACCCCTTAACTATGTATGCAATGCACCCCTTAACTATGTATGCAATGCACCCCTTAACTATGTATGCAATGCACCCCTGAACTATGTATGCAATGCACCCCTTAACTATGTATGCAATGCACCCCTGAACTATGTATGCAATGCACCCCTTAACTATGTATGCAATGCACCCCTTAACTATGTATGCAATGCACCCCTGAACTATGTATGCAATGCACCCCTTAACTATGTATGCAATGCACCCCTTAACTATGTATGCAATGCACCTCTTAACTATGTATGCAATGCACCCCTGAACTATGTATGCAATGCACCCCTTAACTATGTATGCAATGCACCCCTTAACTATATATGCAATGCACCCCTGAACTATGTATGCAATGCACCCCTTAACTATGTATGCAATGCACCCCTTAACTATGTATGCAATGCACCCCTTAACTATGTATGCAATGCACCCCTTAACTATATATGCAATGCACCCCTGAACTATGTATGCAATGCACCCCTTAACTATGTATGCAATGCACCCCTTAACTATGTATGCAATGCACCCCTTAACTATGTATGCAATGCACCCCTTAACTATATATGCAATGCACCCCTGAACTATGTATGCAATGCACCCCTGAACTATGTATGCAATGCACCCCTGAACTATGTATGCAATGCACCCCTTAACTATGTATGCAATGCACCCCTGAACTATGTATGCAATGCACCCCTGAACTCTGCAGTATGTATGTAGTGCACCCTGAACTCTGCAATCTGTGTGTACCCCCCACACTCTGTACATAATGCACTCCTGGTATTTATTGCCCCTTTAAGACCCTCCCACTGTTAGTGAGATTTGAGTACACCCACTATTTGATGCGATTTGGAGGGTGTGTGTGTTGGGGGGTCATGATTGAGTTCCTGCACCTATTTTCTGAGAAAAAAAGCCCTGAGTACGCCAGTTAGGAGTTCTGCCTTCATTGGCTTCATACTTGTTTCAAGTCAGAGGGGTTGATTTACTAAAGGCAAATAAACTGTACACTCTGCAAGAGCAGTTGCTCCAGAACTTAGTAAATTAGCAGAAGCTTTGCAGAGTTCCATCATCCAATCATGTGCAAGCAAAATGCTGTTTTTTTTTCTCCCTTGCACATGATTGGGTATTGTTTGCAAAGTGAAGCTTTACCTAATTTACTAAGCTCTGGAGCAACTGCTCTTGCTGAGTTCAACTTCATTTCGCAAAGTGCACAGTCTATTTGCCTTTAGTAAATTAACCCCAGTGTCTCATTTAGGTAGTGAGAGAAGATTAAAAACAAGCTGTGACAGCTCTCATATTTGTATCCTGCCAGGTCTCCTTGGTGTAAATGGTATGTCTCATGATTTAAATCACTATTAAAAAGGCTTGATTTAAATCATAATTTTTAACCACTTCAGCCCCCCGGAAGAATTTACCCCCTTCCTGCGATACGGCACTGCGTCGCTTTAACTGACAATTGTGCGGTCGTGCGATGTTGTACCCAAACAAAGTTGACGCCTTTTTTTTTCCCACAAATAAAGCTTTCTTTTGGTGGTATTTGATCACCTCTGCGGTTTTTATTTTTTGCGCTATAGACAATAGAAGAGCGACAATTTTGAAAAAAAAAACACAATATTTTTTACTTTTTTGCTATAATAAATATCCCAAATTTTTAAAAACAAAAACAAATTTTTTCCTCAGTTTATTCTTCTACAAATTTTTGGTAAAAAAAAAATCGCAAAAAGCGTATATTTATTGGATTGCGCAAAAGTTATAGCATCTACAAAATAGGGGATAGATTTATGGCATTTTATTATAATTTTTTTTTTTTACTATTAATGGCGGCGATCTGCGATTTTTAGCGGTACTGCGATATTGCGGAGGACAAATCGGACACTTTTGACACATTTTTGGGATCAGTGACATTTATACAGCGATCAGTGCTATAAAAATGCACTGATTACTGTGTAAATGTCACTGGCAGGGAAGGGGTTAACACTAGGGGCGATCAAGGGGTTAACTGTGTTCCCTAGGTGTTTTCTAACTGTGGGGGGGGATGGGACTGACTAGGGGAGGAGACCGATCGGTGTTCATAATTAGTATGAACACACGATCGGTCTCCTCTCCCCTGACAGAACCGGGATTTGTGTGTTTACACACACAGATCTCGGTTCTTGGTCTGTCACGAGCAATCGCGGGTGCCCGGCGGTCATCGCGCCTGCCGGGCACTCGCTTCGGCTTCGGGGACACGCTGCGGGCGCACACGCCTCCTACAGCGTCTTAAAGAGCTGACGTGCAGCTACGGCGGCACGCCCAGTGGAGCCAACCTGCCACAGTGTAACTGCGGCGGCTGGTCGGGAACTGGTTAAAGAGAAACTGTCATCAGTCCTGCAGCAGCTCCTTCTGACCCGCTTGTTGACTCACCGACAGTCCTATTCACTTTAATGGGACGGTTGGTGATGCGGCAGCGACACAACAAGGTGAGGGAAGTGGCGGCAGCAGGTGAGTGGATGCCCGCTAACAGGCGCTGCCATGATGGATCTGAAATGACAGGTACCCTTTAAATGTAAGGACTCATTCTTGTTGGTAGTTAGAATCTTTAATATTTGCAAACAAAATGAAGGTTTCCTATTTAGAAATATAAGCGGTCAGGTTAGTAATACAGCGATATCAGAACTGATTCAATCATACAGTTTGTAGTGTACATAAATTTTTAAAACAATGGGATAAAGGAATATTCTTGAACTTATCTCATGGTTACTGTGAAACTGTGTGAATGCATCATTGCAGTGCATGTTATCTCATCTGGGAATTGGTGTGATGCCGCAAATGCGGCGTCTCACCGATTCGGACGGTGCCATTGCCGCCGATTTGGCATGTCAAATCACATGCCAAATCGCTCCAATGTGAACCAGGGCTTAGTCACGTTGCCATCTCAACAAGCCTACTGCGTCTTCATTCCTGCCCACAATCTTCTGCTACTGGAAATCTGGAGCTGGCACTCTGTAATTACAGGATTATCCTGTAATACAGTCCTGTGTATATCCTGTGATAGAGTTCTAATATAAAGTACAGCGCATTCGGAAAGTATTCACAGCGCTTCACTTTTTCTACATTTTGTTATGTTACAGTCTTATTCCAAAATGGATTAAATTCATTATTTTCCTCAAAATTCTATAAACAATACCCCCTAACGACAACGTGAAAGAAGTTTGTTTGAAATCTTTGCAAATGTATTAAAAATAAAAAACGAAAAAATCCCATGTACAGAAGTATTCACAGCCTTTGCCATGACACTTAAAATTGAGCTCAGGTGGATCCTGTTTCCACTGATCAGACTTGAGATGTTTCTACAACTTGTCCACCTGTGGTAAATACAGTTGATTGGACATGATTTGGAAAGGCACACACCTGTCTATATAAGGTCCCACAGTTAACAGTGCATGTCAGAGCACAAACCAAGCCATGAAGTCCAAAGAATTGTCTGTAGACCTCCAAGACAGGATTGTATTGAGGCCCAGATCTGGGGAAGGGTACAGAAACATTTCTGCAGCATTGAAGGGGAGCACAGTGGCCTCCATCATCCGTAAATTGAAGAAGTTTGGAATCACCTAGAGCGGGCCGCCCGGGCCAAACTGAGTGATCGGGGGAGAAGGACCTCAGTCAGGGAGGTGGCCAAGAACCTGATGGTCACTCTGGCAGAGCTCCAGCATTTCTCTGTGGAGAGAGGAGAACTTTCCAGAAGAACAACCATCTCTACAGCACTCCACCAATCAGGCCTGTATGGTAGAGTGGCCAGACGGAAGCCACTCCTCAGTAAAAGTCACATGACAGCCCACCTGGAGTTTGCCAAAAGGAACCTTAAGGACTCTCAGACCACGAGAAACAAAATTCTCTGGTCTGCTAAAACAAAGATTGAACTCTTTGGCCTGAATGGCAAACCTCATGTCTGGAGGAAACCAGTCACCGCTTATCACCTGGCCAATACCATCCCTACAGTGAAGCATGGTGGTGGCAGCATCATGCTGTGGGGATGTTTTTCAGTGGCTGGAACTGGGAGACTAGTCAGGATTGAGGGAAAGATGAATGCAGCAATGTACAGATACATCCTTGATGGACATCCTTGTCCAGCGCTCTGGACCTCAGACTGGGGCAAAGGTTCATCTTCCAACAGGACAACAACCCTAAGCACACAGCCAAGATAACAAAGAAGTGGCTATGGGACAACTCTTTGAATGTCCTTGAGTGGCCCAGACTTGAATCCAATTGAACATCTCTGGAGAGATCTGAAAATGGCTGTGCACCAACGCTCCCCATCCAACCTGATGGAGCTTGGGAGGTCCTGCAAAGAAGAATGAGAGGAACTGCCCAAAAATAGGTGTGCCAAGTTGTAGCATCATACTCAAAAAGACTTGAGGCTGTAATTGGCGAGAAAGGGGCTTCAACAAAGTATTGAGCAAAGGCTGTGATACTTATGTACATGGGATTTTTTTTATAAATTTGCAAAGATTTCAAACAAACTTCTATAGGGTTGTCATTATGATGGGGTATTGTTTGTAGAATTTTTAGGAAAATTATGAATTTAGTCCATTTTGGAATAAGGCTGTAACATAACAAAATGTGGAAAAAGTGAAGCGCTGTGAATCCTTCCTGGAAGCACTGTATAATGTTCTGTCAATATAAAAATGAAACTGAGCTTGGGGAGTTAAAGCTTACATCCAGGCAGAAATGAAAGGCCCAATCAATGCAGCTCATTAAAGTGGAAGTAAACTCCCTTAATCAACATTAAAGTGGAAGTAAACTCCCTTAATCAACATTAAAGTGGAAGTAAACCCTCCTATCATTTTCAGGCAAGGGAGCTGCCATCTTGGCCTCTGTTTAATCTTCAACTGCCATGATGCTGCACATGTGATGACACCAGCCATTGGATAGTTTGACAGTTTGGTTGAGAGCACAACCAATGGGAGTGTTACATTTCCGGCAAGTGCCGGAAATGTAATTGTTTTTTGAAACTGTTAAATTGATGGGTTTACTTCCGCTTTAACTATTTTTAATCCTTATGTTGCCAGTATTAGTAAATAGATGGAAAGGTAAATTGGGGGGGGGGGGGATTCAATAAAGCTTCTGCTTCTGGCTTTAATTTTTCTTGCTAATGTGTTGCGGCTAATTAAAAAAGATATGCAACAGTTTTGGTTCTGACAGCTACTCGTGCCCCAAATCCTTGTAGCGCTAATCATCTTCATTTTTACACTGTGGTGCAACGCCTGCGACAAATTCAAAATAAAATACTGACAGTTATATCTTACAAAAGTGGAGCTATTTAAGACCCACTTCCTTTTAGTGTTCAGAGGCAGATTTTACAAACATGTCTTGCGTGCGTTCTAAAAGTGGTGCGTCAAATTCAAGTACGAGTTCTAGACAGGTACATGAATTTGGCACAAACCGCGCCACTTTTATAACCTTTTAGCAAAATATGTATGCGCCAGTCTTAATGAATTCCAGGGTTTATATTTACTTGTTTTAAAACCTTTTTTTTTTACATTTCTTCAGTTGCTTCCTGGTCTATGCCGAATTGATGCATAGGCGTGCGCACAGGGTGTGCCCAGTGTGCCTGGGCACACCCTAATCAGGGAGTCGGCAACCCATCAATTGTGATCTACCTGTCAATTACGGACAGGTGATGAGCAGACCGCTATCCTTCCTGCCGACCCCTGGTACCGATCACTGGCGCACTGTGTTCATTTACAACCGAACCATAGAAAACTGTGTTTACTATGATTCAGTTTGTGAATGAACAGGAAGCCGCTCAGCACAGAGCACTTCCCATTCAGTCACCAGTGCAACTGAGGCTGCAGAGAAAGGGACTGGGGAATATCTGTCTTCAATCAATTTCTCTGTCTCAAAAGTGAGACATCGGGTGTCTATTTTGACCCCCAGTATTTTACAAAAGCTCCCCAAAGGGGCTCCTATAAAACTGTAAAAAAAACGTGTGTGTGTGTATATATATATATATATATATATATGTATATATATATATATATATACACAGTGCTGTGAAAAAGTATTTGCCCCCCTTCCTGATTTTTTTTTTTTGTATATTTCTCACACTTAAATGATTCAGCTCATCAAACAAATTTGAATATTACACAAAGATAACCCGAGTAAATCCAAGATGCAGTTTTTAAATTAAATATTTCATTTATTAAGGGAAAAAAGACGTTCAAACCTGCCTTGTCCTATGTGAAAAAGTAATCGCCCCCTCCCATGCTGAATCAAGAATGAACTGTGATTAAAGAGGAGTTACACCCAGGGGGGCCGTCAAAAAAAAAATAAAATAAAAAGTCAGCAGCTACAAATACTGCAGCTGCTGACTTTTAATTGGACACTTACCTGTCCCTGGGTCCAGCGATGTGGGGGATCGAAGCCCCGCTCGTCTCCCCCTCCGTTCAGCGGCGCCGGCATTGCAACTGTGGGCGCTGGGCTGTGGCTCCACAGCCTGGCACCCACTGCGCATGCGCGAGCGGCGCCGCACGCCGTGATTGGCCGCTCAGTCACCTGGGACCTGTAATGGGTCCCAGATGATTGACAGGAGGGAGGGAGCAGGGCGGAGCCCTTCCTGTGCCAAGGGGGAAGTGATGTCACCAGCCCAGGCAGAGGAAGGGGCAGACTACGAGGGACCACCTAGCAACAGGCATTTAGAGGTAAGTAAAAAAAAAAAAAAAATATCCCAAATTTTTTTGTTTTGTTTTTTAGAATTTTTCATGTATTTTTGTTTTTTTGGGTGGAACCCCACTTTAAATTTCACTTGCCACACCCAGGCCTGATTACTGCCAGACCTGGTGAATCAAGAAATCACATAAATAGAAGCTGCCTGACAAAGTGAAGCATACTAACAGAACACAAAAAGCCACACATCATGCTACAATCTAAAAAAAATCAAGAACAGATTAGAAACAAAGTAATGTACATGTATTGGTCTAGGAAGGGTTTCAAAGCCATTTCTAAGGCTTTGGAACTCCAGTGAACCACGGGGAGAGCCATTATCCACAAAAGGAGATAACTTGGAACAGTGGAGAACCTTCCCAGGAGTGGCCGGCCTACAAAAATTACTCCAAGAGCATGACGACAACATATCCAGGAGGTCATAAAAGAACCCAGAACAACATCTAAAGAACTGCAGGCCTCACTTGCCTCAGGTAAGATCGGTGTTCATGGATTCAACAATAAGAAAGAGACTGGGCAAAAATGGCGTCCATGGGAGAGTTCCAAGGCCAAAGCCACTGCTAACCAAAAAGAACACAAAGACTCATCTCACATTTACCAAAAAACATCTTGATTATCCCCAAGACTTAGGCAAATATTCTGTGGACTGATGAGGCAAAAATGTAACTTTTTGGAAGGTCCCATTATATCTGGCATAAAACTAATACAGCATTTCATACCAAGAACATCCTACCAACAGTCAGACATGGTGGTGGTAATGTGATGATCTGGGGCTGCTTTGCAGCTTCAGGACCTGGACGACTTACCATAATTGATGGAACCATGAATTCTGAGCTCTACCAGAAAATCCTAAAGGAGAATGTCCGGCCATCAGTTTGTGACCTCAAGCTCAAGTGCACTTGGGTTATGCAGCAGGACAATGATCCGAAACACAACGGCAAGTCCACCTCCAAATGGTTCAAACAAAGCAAAATTTAGGTTTTGGAGTGGCCTAGTCAAAGCCCGGACTTAAATCCAATTGAGATGCTGTATCATGACCTTACACAGGCCGTTCATGCTGGAAAACCCTCCAATGTGGCTGAATTAAAACAATTCTGCAAAGAAGAGTTGGGCCAAAATTGCTCCACAGCAATGTGATAGACTCATTGCCAGTTATCGCAAACGCTTGATTGCAGTTGTTGCCGCCAAGGGTGGCACAACCAGTGATTAGGTTTAGGGGGGCAATTACTTTTTCACATAAAGCCAGGCAGGTTTGGACAGCTTTTTTGCCTCAATAAATGAAATAATAATTTAAAACGGAATCTTGGATTTACTCGGGTTACTCGGGCCAGGAGGGCTGTCAAGGTCTGCAAAGGGCTGACTGGGATCAGTAGTCCACCAAAGAGGGCGGCTAGCACTGGAACTTACTTTTCTACACCATAGGGGGCCGCGGTCCCTGCCTGTAATAAGACATTTTTGCTGAGGCCTGGCTGCGCCTGAAGAATTGTGCTGGAAGGACAAGGAGAGATAGTCTGCAGCAAGTGTTGTGCAGGAGGAGAGTATCTAAATTGTACCGAGCCATGCAAGAATATTTTCTGGGCATCCCATGAATTCCTCAACCCCATCCAAGTTCTAATCCCTCAATAAAATACAAAAAAAAAACAAAGCTGATGGACTTGTTCATTGTCTTGGAGTGACTGGAAGTGAATGCCGGGCTGGGCAGGGTGACAAGGTGGACCACATCACTCAGCAGCCCCTACAGGGGTTCCGCTACGTTATTGTTATTTTTCACTATCATTATTACTATTCAATATTTATATAGTCTAACACTAACTATTGGTAAAAATGTTCCCTCTCCCCTCCTCCTACTTATCCTGCCTACAATGTATGAAAGGGATCTGTGATCCTTCAGTTCGGGCTCCCCTGTGTCGATGAGCATTGGCTGCAGGGAAGGGATATGGCAGCTTCTGGAATTCCCAGCCATTATCAAGCCCTCCATGACACAGAGGAGCCGGAACCGCAGGGTCACGTGACCGGACTAAAACAAGGTAAGTATATAGATCTTTTTTACACACGGTAGGCAGGTTAGGTACATCGGGGGAGGGGGGGGGGGGGGGGTGAGGACAACATTTTTATGAATAGTTAGCGTTGGCTTGAATTCCACTTTAACAGCAGAGCTCAGTCTGGGAAAGAAAGAAGCAGCACAAGGAGGCAGTCAGTGGTGCTGCAGTTCAAGGATCATGCTGATAGCAGAAGAGAGCAGAGTGACAGAGGGGTGGGTTGGTGTCTGCCAGTGGTGGCCCGTGCATTAAGGGCACACGGGCTCCGACCCCTCTCTCCAGCCACCCCCTCTATCACCATAGATTGATTCATGCATTGCATGAATCTATCTATGGCCGCCGCTGCCACCCCCTATTCAGGCACGCGGCCCCTTTTCGGACGCTGGGCGCTTGAATTACAGCAGCGGGGGGTGTTTTTGAAGCACCTGATTAGAGTAATAGGCGTCAAAAAAGGTGACCTGCGAGCTCCATGCTGGGCGCTTGCAGGTCACTCAGCTGTGTGTTAAAAAAGCGAATGAATCTTCACTTTCCTAACACTAAACCGCCTCTCCGCCAATCAGGTGCTCGGGTCTGTTACCTGTCACCTGATTGGCTGAAACGACAGGCGCTGCTATTGGATGCCTATCAGGAGGAGAGGATGGGAGATGAGGACGGCAGGAGACGCATGGAGGACCCCGCTCGTTGCCGTCACCTGCTGCCCCACCAAGACAGGGTAAATGCCGGGCAGACGGCGAGCGGGCGGGGGTCACACTGGGGGCATTCAAGGGCACACTGGCAGCATTTAATGGGCACGCTGGCAGCATTTGACGGGAACACTGGCAGCAAATGATGGGCACACTGGCAGCGTTTGATGGGCACACTGGCAGCGTTTAATGGGCACAGTGGCAGCGTTTTGGCACAGTGGCAGCATTTAGGCACAGTGGCAGCTTTTAATGGGCACAGTGGCTGCGTTTGGCACAGTGGCAGCGTTTGATGGGCACACTGGCAGCGTTTAATGGGCACAGTGGCAGCGTTATGGCACAGTGGCAGCATTTGGGCACAGTGGCAGCGTTATGGCACAGTGGCAGCATTTGGGCACAGTGGCAGCGTTTAATGGGCACAGTGGCTGTGTTTGGCACAGTGGCAGCATTTGATGGCACAGTGGCAGCATTTAATGGGCACAGTGCCAGTGTTTGGCACAGTGGCTGCAGTTGATGGCACACTGGCAGCGTTTGAGGGCACAGTGGCAGCGTTTGATGGGCACAGTGGCAGCATTTGATGGGCACAGTGGCGGCATTTGATGATTTCTTTTCAAAAAAAATTTTGCGCCCCCCCCCCCCCCCCAAAAAAAAAATTTTGAGCACCAGCCGCCACTGGTGTCTGCTGATTCTCCTTTTTCCGTCTACTTACACAAGTTTTTGTGGTCAGTGTGGCTTTAACTGACCAAGATGGCTGACCATATGCCAACGCCAGTCTTAGTGCTAGTTCACTACAGATCCTGTCTTGTTCCTCACTTACAGGCATCAGAGCAACAGCGATAGCATCAATGTTTTTCCTTTGTGTTCACAGAACGGCGTCTTCTTTTTTTTAAGTTACCTAATATTTTTTTTGTTATTCTAAACGTGTAAAAAAATGAATTTTATCTTTCCTATCAGATGGGGGATTGAGCTGATGTCTGCTACAAGTCTTGACAGAGAGAAGTGCGTGAGTAGCAGCGCTGGTGACGTTCTGTCCAACCTGTGAGATGACTCAAGGTGAGATACAGTAGGTGGTGTGATATACACATTACCCCGGCAGCTGTTTGTACCCATAATAACACATTGCTATAATAAGGGCCCCCAATAGATTAGAAAGAGAAAAACTGTGTCACTAAACAAGGAAGTAAGATGCAGCACAACTTCTTCTAATCTTAATGGAACATGCTGAGACTTGTGGTCGGGTTGCAAGGGGTGACGATACAAGATTTCCAATACTTCCTCCTGAGTGTTGAGGTGGAGCTCTTGCCGCCGTGCTCCTGAGTCAGTCAGCCCTGCCCTAAAACGGAGCCAGAACCCAAATCCTCCCAAAAGCGGCCCAGTCTGGACTGGCATGTCTGGGCCTGAGCTACACCCACAACGCTAGCTGAGCTGCCACCCGAGCTTTTTAAAGATATAGGTGGAAGGACAAAGGTCACACGTGTGTAGCCATATACTCTGTACCACCGGGTTCAGATTCTCCCGCTGCACACTTGTAACCTGACACATTTAAAGGGCAACTCCACTTTTACAGCCTTTTCTAACTTTGTTGGTATTGTAGTATGGCAGCAATATAACTGTATTGATTTTATTCATAACCTATAAAATGTCAAAAAGAGCCGCGCTACAAAACAATAATGCTCAAAAAATTGAATAATAAGAGCGTCCATATAAATATTCCCTATTTAGGGATAGCTACACAAAGAAAAGTCAGAATACAGAAAATAAAGAATCGTGCGAAGTTATAGTATGCTCTTTATAATTGTTCAGAAACCGTGAATCTCCATCACCACCATTGCAGCCTGCAAGCCCTGACACCCCCACCTTAATAAAGAGTGCAGGCTTACCAACTTCATAGGACCCTCTAATTAAAAAAAGGTCAGCAGACGCTGTGGCCAAACAACCCGGCCAGGGTATCTCCCAGAGATGTTCCCACATGGACAGGAGTTTAGGCTGTAATGGTCATCTCAACATCACCATGGAGGCATCGCAGGAATAAAAGAGAAAGCTGAACATAGTGCACAGGGGCGGACAGGCAGGTAAGTTGCTTTACTGCAAAAGAGACAAAGCTTGTCTGCTCTGCATTAAAAATGATGCTGCCTGTCCGCCAATTTTATTTCCATAAGCTAAAGTTCCACTTTATAAGTATTTCAATTAGAAGAAACATCAAGCTTAATTCAGCCACGCCTATCAGTTTGCGAAGATGGGAAATGAGGGACTTTTTTTTTTAATGACAATATTTTTAAGAAAGACTCATTACTCATTACACTCCCAGCCATACTTCTGCCATTTCAGATGGGAAGGAGAACAGTGTGGTCAGCTCACTGAAGCATAATGCCAGAGATGTTTTCATTTCGCATAACTGACTGATGTTTGAGATTGAAAAAAATGCTTTTGATTCATGAAAAGGTTTTATTAGATGGGTTGGTTACATTTTCCCTATGCACATTTTATATATATATAATATATTGTCTGTATGTAAAAGTCATACAGGGGGGCGGGTTCTCCTGGTGAAATCATTGAATGGCCACGCCCCATAGCCGTGGGAGACAACACGATGGAGGAAGACAGCGTTAGAAGAAGATCGGCTTTTTTTGTTTTTAGCGGGGTAAGCGGCGGCGAGGAATAAGACAGCTCAAGGAGAAGACAGCACCAGGGGGAGAAGAAATTACCGGAAGAAGGCATCGGTATCGGAGAGAGAACACACGTTAGAGCTACGACGGGGACATTTTTAATTTTTAATAAAGGACTTGTCTAAAATCGTCTATTTTTTTTTTTTTTTAACACTTCACTGCTTTTTGGGGTGAATGGGTATGTACCCCATACTCGTTCACATGGGGGGGGGCTGGGATCCGGGGGCCCCCTTTCTTAAATGGGGTTTCCAGTTTCTGAGCCCCCTGCCCCCACAGCCTGGGTTGTGGGGGGGAGCCTTGTCCCCAT